>LPNX010726870.1:0-43517 GCA_001517045.1 Pseudotsuga menziesii
CGCGAGCCAGGTCGTCCGATCAGTGCAAATGGTTGGTTCACTAGTTTACTCCTTAATTAAGTAGTCATATGTGTAATATCACAAATTTTACACTTCATGAGTAACACTATAACATTAACTATTTTATCGTAATTATTTTCAAGTTGAAGCACACTTCATTAATATATCAAAAAAACTACTTAGACATAGCTGAAATTAAAGTTATTTAATGAAAACAATTAATGTGACGTAAAGGAATGATAAGCAGGAAGAAGACCTGAAATTATGGATTTCACCTTCAAAGAATGCCTTGCAATTACATTGGTTATTAATCATAATTAATTAATTAGGAGTGATAAGAAGATCGCAAGAATAAAAAATGACCAAATAAATGACTAATTGTCATGTGGTCATTTTTAGTCTAGATATCCCGTGACCAAATTTGGTCATTTATCTTGGTCGTTTTCAATTGGTTTTTATACAGTGACCAAAATTGGTCATTTATCTTGGTCGTTTTCAATTGGTTTTTATCTAGTGACCAAAATTGGTCATTTATCTTGGTCTTTTTTAGTTAACTCACTTAAATTTATCAATTTTGGTCATTTATCCCTTGAAAAAAATTGTGGTGACCAAAACTTTTGGTCTCCTGGTCACTAATCTCTCATTTTCCACTAGTGGTTGGTGGAGGTGCCTTGTTGACTCCAGATCATTAAATAATAATAAATAGTCATTAAATAATATATTTAATGATAGGAGGCACCTTAACTGACTGGTTGAACTGATTGTAACCACCAGTTAGCAATTAGGTGCATTAACGTCACTCAGATCACCCCCAGAGTGCTCCAGTTAGCCTCCTTGACTATAGGAGAAGGCTAAGTTAGCCTCCTTGACTGTAGGAAGGCGTGGGTGTGACTGGATGATGGCAACTAATGCTCCACTGATGTCAGTTAATGTAAATTATACTTAGGATAGTGGTTTAACTAGGCCAATTTGACCAAAAGAGTGTGTATCATGGTAAATGTCTCCAACATACTTATGAAACTCAAACTCATTGCTACCCTTCCATTTCAAAATTTCCTATAATTTATGGTTGTGCAGACTTCAACCTTTGTTTCATTTTCATTTATAAACTACAAGCATGACACATCTCATCCATACTAGGACTTAGACTGTACCTTGTTTCTCTCAGTACGAAAACGGCAAAAAAAAACAGTTCATTCTTTCTATTACTCACGTTTTCTTTTCAGACACCCCACCCCACCTACTTTAATTGTTGTTGGAATCTATTACTAAAAGTATCAAATTCCTAAACCATATGTTGGCATTCTTACTACCTATTGGCATTCCTATTACTAAAAGTATCAAATTACACCACAAGTTTCTTACTACCTATTGTTTCTGTTGCTTCTTTTTGGATCAATGTGTCTATTTTGACACATTCCTCATTTCCCTTAATTGACTTCTTGTCATTATCCAAGAATTTAGTATAAGATTTTTCATCTGCAGAAATCTTGTATGCATCATTCTATCCAGTCACACAATTTTCCACTGGCTCCAGTAAAGCAGTTGCAACCTCAACACATACAGACATAGCTTCCTGAACCCGGTGACGTCGTTTAGAGGGAGGTAGGGCAGCTTCATCATTCGATAGGCTACTTCTCAAATGATATTTATCAGCAAGCAAGAAGATCATTTTAGTAACACTCTACTGCTTATGAGGATTGGTTATCAATTATTAATGTATCTCTACTCTAATAAACAAGATCATCAATTTAGTTTTGGAATGAATTTCTTTTAATCTGTGTTTGTTGTTCATATTTAAAAAAATTTGCAGGTATATTTGGGAGAGCAGTATGTCAACAGTCACACTTTATCAGATGTTACCTTTTTAGTGGAAAATGAGTGATGTTATGCAGTAACACATTTAATAAGTTTATTGTAAATGGCATATCATTAGATCTTTGAAAGGGGATAGCTACTCAAAGGAGTCTGAATTGGTTTCTATGGAAAAGTTAAGATAAAGCTTTCCATAAATATTGAATGAGTTATTATAGAATGTTGTTTTAACTTTTTACTCTAACAAATGCAAACAATATTGTGCTTAAGTGCAGGTAGATGATTTTATGCCCATACGATTGCACTTCTATCATCTTCAGATGCATTTCATGCTATGTTTGATGGTGGCTACCGTGTATGAGTGTCATTTTGTTTTGGCATGGGATACAAGTGGTTATCTTAGATATGGCTTGTCTCCCATTTTTTGATTCCTATAAAATTCAAGTGATATAATTTGATGTTATTGTAGACTGCATTGTCTACCCTAGAATTTGATATTGTTAAGTGCACTTTGGCTTTAGTATCTATCTAAATTTTTATAATCAATTTTCAGTAGATAAATAATGATATCGGGAAATGGGTGGTGACTATAAATCCCCCCTGTGTGCCTTAAAAGTGACCAATTTCGATGGATAACCAAAACACTTTATTCGATACACATCAAGAAGTTGGAGAGTTTACAAACAAGCCAAAACTAGGTATTGTATTTTTAGTTTCAAAGAAAGACATCATTATTTTGCCTGATTTAAATGCTAGGTTCATATTTCAAAGGGAATTAGATTTATTTTGATTTAAGAAAACAAAGTAGGAATTTGCAGGGTTTCCGATAGATTTTTTGCGCAACTATTTTTTCCAATTGTACGACTATACTTACATATTGTAAGATTGTATGGACTGTACATAATTTGTATCACATATCCAATTTTTTGGGGTGTTTTATCTATTGTCTTTGACACCTCAAAAAGTGTCTCTATAATTTTTATTTTTAGGTTGAATTTATGGATATTTGGGCAAATATGGCTTCCTTACACCACCTAGGTGATGGTGTAGCACTTGACTACTTTGTTTTCAGCTGCTCGGTTGCATTTGGTACTTGTTTTAACATCCCTTGTGGGCTCCTCCTTCCACATAGTTTGCATTCAGTGTGGTTGTGGTGAATTGGCATATGAATTTGATAACCCGACATGTTCTTTGTGATGAATGTACACGCATTATCAATGGGCATGGATTCAAAGGCTGAGCATCGATACGAATTATCAATGACTGGTAGTGGAATCATTTAGGAATGGTGGCAAATATGAGAATTACAGCCCACTAACACAAAACATTAGCTAGAATGAATTTTATGTTAACTTTAGAGGAATGGGTGGAAACATTTGAATATGGATGAAATCAAAGCTTCCTATCAGAGGATGAATTTTGAATCATATATTTTCATTCAAATAATGTAGAAAACATATATAAATGGAAAACATAGAAATAAAACATTTACAAAGGAAAACAGAGACCGAGAAATATTGGCACATGAATCTCTTCTTTGAAAAACTTTGTACTTCTACATTGATAGTTTTATTAAGCTCAGACAAACATTTCACTAAAAATATTGTTTCTTTTTCTCAAACTTTGAAGCCCTCGTAGATTTCCAAACATGAAGAATATATACAAAATGTTCTTCATAACGAACCCTAACTGTGTATTAGCAAAAAACTAGTTTTTTCTCACAAATGCCTAAATTTATGGAATTATGTTTTGCTTCTCCTCCCTATGAAACTTCATAGGTTTTAATCTATATTTTAAATTGTATAATGTATAAGTAAATAATATGTGTATATATTTAATTATTTTAAATCTTTTAACATATGAACTATAGTAACATATTTATATTAATTATATTTTATTATTATATTTACATATTTTACCATTATTAAGGTGAAAGAAGTTTATATATCATAAGGGTGTTTATAAAATATTTACCTATTTTATAAATTATATTAAGTATTATATTTATATTTCTTAGAAGTATAGTATGGATGGACTATGAATGCATGTATTTTAACATAATTCCCTAAAATGAAGCATGTTTTGTTGGGAGAAAGAAAATGGGAACAATTTCAATATTATGTTTCCCTTGTGGTTTGAATTTTGTACTTTGGTGGGGTGTTTTAGAATAATCTCACTTGTTATGCATGCTTTAATTGGTAAACATATCCCATATGCTTTAAATGATGACTATGATGAACTAGATGACAATGACAGTGATGATGTTTTTGATGATGACGATGATGGAAATATGATGATCATGATCATCGTCATCATCTTTGTCATTGTCATCATGATTATCACAATAGCCATCATCATCAGCATAATCGTCATCAATATCATCATCATCACCATTGTCCTTGAGATCATCATCATCATGATTATTGGCATTTTCATCAGTTATTCATCATTACCTTTGGAATAAGAAATAACATCTACCCAAAATATGTGATTAGTGGAAAAGGGACATGGAGGACAAACATGATTTATGCATGAAAAATAAAAACTTATTTTTTAAGATGATCAACATCATCATTCTCATTGTATTCATCATCATTGTCATTTTCATCATCACCACCATCATCATTCATTTCATTGCCATCATAATCATTGGTGATTTTGTCATTGCCATTATCCTCCTCCTCCTCATCATCATAATAATCGTCATCATCATAATCATCATCATCATCATCATCATCATTGTCAGTGTTCTCCTCATTATCAACAACATTATCATCATCATCATAACCATCCTCAATATCATAATCATTATCCTCATTTTCATCTTCAACATATGGGTGTAAAACTGGATGCAAAAGTGAATAAAAACATGGATGCAAAAAAGGATGCAAACATGGATGCAACAAAAGTAGGTGCAAAAGTGGGCGCATAATGGGGTGCAACAAAAATGGATGCAAAAGGTGATGCAAAAGTGGATGCAAAAAATGATGCAATCATGGAAGCAAAACATGATGAAAAAAGTGGCGCAAAAGTGGATACAACCATGGATGTCAAATTGGATACAAAATTGGATGCGAAAGTGGATGCAACAAAAGTAGATGCAAAAGTAGTTGTAACACCCAACGCAAAACCCAATGCAAAAGTGGATGCAAAAATGGATGCAATAAATGATGTAAAATTGGATGCAAAAAAAGATGAAAACGTGGATGCAAAAGTTTAAGCAAAAGTGGGTGTAAAAGTAAGTGCAAAAATGGGTGTGAATTGGGACGTGAGAAAAGTGGATGCAATAGTAGATGCAAAAAAAGACATAAACATGGATGCAAAATAGGATGAAAAAAGGGATGAAAATGTGGGTGCAAAAGTGGACAAAAAAATGGATGCAAAAGTGGATGCAAAAATGGATAAAACAAAATGAGATGCAAAACTAGACTCAAAACAGGATGTAGGATTTGATGCAAAACTTGGCGCACAAAAGGATGAAAAAAAAGAAGCAGAAGTAGAGGCAAAAGTGGATGTAAAAACTGATGAAAAAGTGATTGAAAAAAACGGTGTAAAAGTTGAGGCAAACATGGGTGTAAAAGGGGGCGCAACAAGAGTAGATGTAAAACTAGGTGCAAAACTAGGCTAAAAAAATGTCGCAAAACCTAGCACATAACTAGGTGCAAAACCTGGTGTAAATTACACCGCAATTTGCGCCAGATTTAGAGAAAGGATGCAAAAAATTCCTAAAATAGCACCAACCCATGAAATTGCGCCATTTTGTCCAAAAATTGAAGAAAAATACACTGAAAGATGGTCCATACACAAAAAAGGATGCAAAAAGAGATGCTAAATCCAGTTTTTATTGTAGTGCTTCTTCCCTACAACCTCCTTGAATAGCCCTTCTAGTTGTTAGTTACCCTACCTTATAGTTATAACAAGCTAGGCTATTTGAATTAGTTGCAGAATCCATTCCTATCCATTATAAAGGTAGTTTGAATTCATGTGAAAATATATTATGTCAAGGATGAGTAAGATTATTGATGTTTCTAATGATTTGTTTCCCTGCACTGACATATTATATTTGTTCTCAAATGTTATAATCAATAATAATTTCAATACAACTAATGGGGAATCAACTAGTGGAAAAAATGATATTATGTTTATGTTTCATAAATATTAAGAACTTCACTTTACAACTCAACGCCTTTCCTTCATAATTAACCATCCTTTTCTTTGAGAGTAATGGTGATTGATCTCATCCCTCGATTTGCAAATACACCACATTTCACATTTATACTTAATTTTAGGGTTTTAAACTACCATAAAAAACATTATAAACTTTCCATTTATCCAAAGTGATGGGCTAGTTTATTCATTTACTAATTACCTCGGCGTATATATCTTAGAATTTTGAGGTGGATGTTATGTATCTAATATTACGAACAATTATTTTAGTATTAATGTAGTATTAATTAAAACATAGGATCACACCCTTTAAGTGAAAAGGTGTATTTTTTACCTATAAAAGGTTTTCTCATCATTGTAATTAAATCATCAATCAATATTCAATTTTACTGTGGTTAATTTCTGGAATTCATGTGGGTTTTAGAGTTTTAGTCCACTTCAAGTGGTATCAGAGTGAGGTTACTATTCAAGCTTCTAGGGTTTCCCTAAAAAATAGGACCTTTTCCTTAAAAAATATAAGGTAAAAGTAACCCCCCCCCAAAAAAAAGTAAAACAAAAAAGGGGTAAAAGTGAAACCACACATGGTTTCTTAATAAGTGGGTTTGGGTTTGAAGATAAAAGTGCAAAATAATTAATTGTAAAGAGAAAGTGAGATTTGAACTTAGGTGGGGAATGTAACACTCATCCCTCCCAACCACCCAACCTACTCACATTTTACAAAACTTAAGGGAAAATAAATATTTTATTATATAATAATTAATATAATAATTAATTATCATTCCTTAAACCTCACCGTTCTTAATAAAACAAAATTCCTCCTTGCACAAGAAAAATGGTAGAAATGAATGAAATTAAACAAAGAATGGCGAAATTAGAGCTTAACCAAGCCCAAGGTTCTAAAAATATTGAGGGTTTACACTCAATACTCAACCAAATCGAAGGAGAACTACACAAAAGCAAAGTTGAATTATCAGAGACTGTCAAAAAAGAAATCAACGAACCAGTATCTTGGGAGATGGAAGGTGTAAAAAGAAACATCACTGTATTGTTCGAATCCGGGTTAAGAAAACTTGAGCATCATTTGGAAAACACAATTACTACATTAGTGTGCAATATGTCAAAGGAATACCAACCATCCTCAAATTCAAGGCACCATAAGACAATTCCTCCCAAAAGAGGAAGTTCACAAGAAGAGTTCGATCACAATCTCTCTCCAAATCATGAGCAGTCACCTTCTCCTCCAAAAAAGAAAGGATATCAAATGAAACCCAATTTAGAGTTGTCAAAATTCAATAGAGACACAAAACGGAGCATGGCGTGGATCAACAAGGAAGAATAATTTTTTGCCATACACAATATCACAGCTGACAAGGAAATGATAAAATATGGCTCTATGAAACTAGAAGAGCGGGCTTACAACTGGTACATGTGGTGGAAGGTTAAAACACAGGAAACTAAGCTCAAGTGGAGAACATTCAAAAATGATTTCTTTAAGAGGTTTGAAGACTTAAAAGAAAAAGTCTTCTTCGCAAAACTTACCAGACTGCAGCAAAAGGGATGTGTCGATGAATATACCGATGAATGGGAAGCCCTGGCGACACGTGTTCCAGAACTCATAGAGAGTCAATGCCTCCAGAATTATGTGTACAGACTAAAACCCCATATAAGAGATGAACTAGAGCTACTAAATGTGTCAACCTTGGACAAGGTGAGACGTAAGGCAAAAATCATTGAAGAAAAAATAAGAAAAGCATGGAACAAAAACCATGACAAAGATAGAAGGTCTATTCCAAATATGAAAACCGACACCAAATACCAGCCACCACATCTAAGGAATGACAACAAAACCACCTTAGAATCCCAACGGCTAAAAGAAGGAAAGTGTAAGTATTGCGGAGAGAAGTGGGACCCAAGACACAAATGTTTAAAAAAAGAGACCACCAAGAACTTATATCAATGTGAAGTAGAAGAAGAAGACAAGTCAGATAGTGATGAATCCAACATAGAAGAAAATCGTGACATCGAAAATCCCTTGTCAAATTCAGAAGATGAAGAAACTCCCAAAATATAAATTGCAACCATAACAAGAATACACCAACCACAAACATTAAAATTAAAAGGGCATATACAAAATAACAATGTTGTAGTCCTATTCAACAAAGGAAGCACCCATAATTTCATCGACGTAAGTGTTGCAAAGAGGCTTAACCTTTTCATATATCCGGTACGTAACATGAAAGTAATGGTAGCAGATGGAAAGAAGATCGAAAAAGTAGGGAAATGCCACAAAGTTAAGCTGTAAATACAAGACTATAACCTTGAGTCAGAATTTTATGTAGTGCCCTTAGGAGGATTTGATGCAGTATTAGGAATTCAGTGGTTGAAAACACTAGGTACCTACTCAACAAACTACCAAGAACACTTTATAAAGTTTAAATGGCAAGGAGAAAGATACAAATTATATGGGTTTCAACCCCCTCGCACTCAAATTGTGTCATCCCACAAAACGGAGAAGCTAATTCGAAAAGGAGCACCAGCATATGTCGTACAATGCTAGGAGATGGATTTATTAACTTTAGAAGTAGTTAAACAAGATCATCCAGAGATCCAAGGATTAATCCAAAAATACAAAAAAATATTCAAAGATCTCCCCATGGAGTTACCACCAAAAAGGAAGATCGAGCATGTCATCGAAATCAATTCAGGATCTAGCCCTGTCAATGTTAAACCCTATAGGTACCCACACCACCATAAGATGGAGATTGAAAGATTAATCCATGATTTATTGAAATGTGGAGTGATTACAGAAAGTCGAAGTCCTTATGTTGCACCAGTAGTACTGGTCTGAAAGAAGGATGGATCATTTAGGCTATGCATCGATTACAGAGGACTAAACAAAATAACTATTAAAGACAAATTCCCCATTCCATTTATCGATGAAATGTTGGATGAACTGCATGGCGCAAGCTACTTTTCAAAATTAGACTTAAGGTCAGGATATTAACAAATCAGAGTGAGGCTAGAAGATGTGGTGAAGATAGCTTTCTGAACCCATGAGGGACATTACGAATTTAAGGTAATGCCTTTTGGGCTAACTAACGCCCCAACAACATTTCAAGCAACCATGAATAACCTATTGCATTCATTCCTAAGGAATTCTGTATTAGTGTTTTTTAATGACATCCTTATATATAGTAAGACATGAAAGCATCACCTCACACACCTAAAATAGGTGCTCTCTATTTTAAAAGAAAATCAGCTCTACACCAAGATGTCCAAATGCACGTTCGGTAAATAAGAAGTGAGCTATATTGGACACGTAATATCTAAAGAAGGATTCAAGGTTGATCCAGAAAAAATAAAATCCATCACAGTATGCCGCAACCCTACTAACATCTCCAAGTTAAGAGGATTCCTTGGGATAATGGGATACTACAAAATATTCATTAGGAATTATGCACACAGAACCACACCCTTATCCAACCTTCCAAAAAAGAATGCATTCCATTGGAATGAAGAAGCAGAAAAATGTTTTGAATCCTTAAAAGGAATTATGTCATCCACACTTGTATTAGCTACAATAGACTTCTCCAAACCATTCGTGATAGAATGTGATGCTTCAGGTTATGGGTTGGCAGCAGTACTAATGTAAGATGAACACTCGATAGGTTTTGAGAGTAGGAAATTAAACAAGCGAGAACAATTGAAGTCTACATATGATAAAGAAATGTTGGAAATTATGCAGGCATTGGTAAAGTGGCGACAATACCTCTTAGGGAGAAAATTCATGATCCGCACAGACCATAATAGTCTTCAATACCTACTTCAATAGAAAACGTTGTCCATGGAACAACAGAAGTGGATAGAAAAAATTGCTGCTTTCGACATGGAAATAATACACAAAAAAGGGAAGGAAAATGTAGTCACAGATGCACTCTCTAGAAAAGATGAGGATATTACCTCTTAGTCTATCTCAGCTGCAATTCCATAATGGCTGAATGAAATATAAAGTGAATACACCAAGGACCCAGAAACAAGCACTATAATTAACAACTCCAACCGTTACCCCAAGTTTGAATGGAAAAATTATATTCCTTGGTATAAGGGGAGGATTTATTTGAACTCAAACTCTAAATTCAAGGTTAAATAAATAAAAGAATCCCATGACTCACCAGCCACCGGACATGTAGGATTCTTCAAATATTATTATAATGCAAGAAGGTCATTTTTCTGGAAGGGAATGTAGAAAGATATCCAGCAATATGTGGTAGAATGTGACAATTGCAAGAGAAACAAAAGTGAGAATGTTTTAACCCCAGGGCTACTCCAACCCCTACACATTCCAAACTAGAAATGGGAAGAGATATTAATGGATTTCATCGATGGGTTACCTTCGTCAGAAGGAAAGGACAAGATCCTTGTAGTGGTTGATCGATTAACCAAATTTTCTCACTTCATGGCAATAAAAAAAACAGACACGACAAAACAAATTGTAGAAGTATTTTGCAAAAATGTCTACAAATTACATGGCTTCCCGAAATTCATCGTCAACGACAGAGATGTAAGATTTAATGGAAAATTTTGGAGGGAATTCTTTAAACAAATGGGTACATCACTCAATATGAGGTCAGCTTACCACACCCAAACAGATGGTCAGACTAAATTCGTAAATAAATTCTTGAAGCATATCTACATTGTTTCATAACAGATAAACAAAACCATTGGTCTCAATGGTTACACTTAGCAGAATGGTGGTACAATTCAACATACCACACCTCCGCAAAAATGACCCCTTTCCAAGCGTTATATGGGTATGAACCTCGAAATTGGAAGGAGTTAGTTCTGAATGACAGTAATGTTCTAGAAGTAAGGAATCAACTAGAGAAATCTAAAAAAACAATTGAATTACTAAAGGATAACTTAATCATGGCACATAATTGCATGAGGCAACAAGCAGATCAACGCAGAACCGAAAGAGAATTTGAAGTAGGAGATTGGGTATTCGTAAGACTCCAACCCTATAAACAGGTATCCCTTAAAAGTGGAGGGAAACACAAGTTAGCCCCAAAGTTCTATGGAGCACACCAGATTATCTAGAAGATTAGTCAAGTGGCATATAAATTACAGTTACCTGATAAAAGTCGTATCCACAATGTCTTCCATGTATCATGTCTCAAAAAAATGTTGGGTAAACATCAAATAGTACAAACAATACTTCCTATGTTAGATGAAGAAGGAAGGGTCATTTGGGAACCTGGGGCAATCATTGCAATCCGAGAAAGAAAACTCCGTTCTAGAACACTCAAGGAATATCTCGTTAAGTGGAAGAATTTTTTAGATGAAGATGCATCATGGGAGACAGAAGAATTTCGTCAACAATACCCATCCTTACCATTGCTTTGAGGACAAAGCATTCTATAAGACGAAGGCAATGTTATGTATCTAATATTACGAGCAATTATTTTAATATTAATGTAGTATTAATTGAAACATAGGATCACACCCTTTTAGTGAAATAGTGTATTTTTTACCTACAAAAGGTTTTCTCATCATTGTAATTAAATCATCAATAAATATTCAATTTTACTGTGGTTAGTTTCCGGAATTCATGTGGGTTTTAGAGTTTTAGTCCACTTCAGTGGACTACCATCTATGGTTTTTAATCTATGGATGAGAATGAGACAAGTGTACTGTCTAGATCGGTTCTATGGGAGTTGTCCAAGAATAAACTAGAATGAGACAAGTGTACTATTCAGATTGATTCTATGGGCGTCGTCCAAAATTAAAAATTAGTAAGTTCAAAAAAAAAAAGTCTTAATTAACATGTGATAAATACACTTAGTGTTAGTTGTAAAAATTAAAATTAAATTATTAAATACAACTACTAGCTTAACATCATCTATTATTAGATACAATTATTATCTTAACTCCAATGATTCTAGAACTATTAGCTTAAATTCAACTATAATAATAGTTATAATGAATAACTATTAGCTTAACTATTAGATACAACTATTAGCTTAACTCCATTGATTCTACAACTATTAGCTTAATTTCAACTCTAATCACTTAAGGCTTAGTCCAACTGCATTTGACATTTAGGAGTCTAGCTAATGTGCACAGATGTAAGAGTTAAAATCCTAAAAAAATAGTTCTAACTCCTAATAAGCACTTCCAAACTCCTAATAAACTCCTCTCTTTGGAAAAATCAAACTTCAACTTCAACTATTCTATTATTATATACAACAATCAAATATTTACCTTAAATATGTTGATGATGCAACTATTAGTTTAACTTCAAATCCAATCATGATCAGTTAGGTAATTTGCAACTTATGTGATAGTTGAACTCCATGTGGATAAGGCTTCTAGTGTGATTCTTATAAATTAACTACTAGATACAAGTATTAGCTTAACTCCAACGATGATACATTGTATGAGCCTAGCTTCAACTATGAGCTTAACAAACATAAATTAAGTGGTTGTGATTTTAGCTTAACTATTAGATACAAGTAATTGACACATTCTTTAGTATAAATAACATTATCAATATGTCAAATATATATACCTCTCGGCCTATTTCAAACATATTAATCTTAGTAATATGGTTGTCGTTAGTGTTCTAATTTATTGAGTATGATATGATGAATAATATGGAATACAACACAACATTGCATTGAATATTATAACTAACCAATTAACCATTTGTGGAATTTTTTAATCAGGAATTCCTACAAATGTGTTATATAGGTAAGTTTCCACTCCCTTTATATTAGTATATCAACCTCACCTTCTCCAACTGAATTGGCCTACATCAAAGCTCAAATCCTACAATCAATCCATAGGCTTGCATATTTTACCTTAAAATTGATTAGATAAACATGAAAGGATTGAGATCAGTCAAGATCTAACAATGACAAGCATGAATCATATATCCATCATGAGCATGTTAACCTACAAATGAATCCAATAGATTTATTAGCCAAAAATTTAGATTATCCCACAAAGTAGGAAGAAAAAATAAATAGTCAGGGAGAATGTTGAAACCATGTCATGAACATAAACTAGAGTAATTTCATACAAATATAAAATAGAGGAAAAATTATTACCTTTCTCATAACCAAGGACAAGTAACCCCTTAGAATTGTTATTATCTTTTCACTTGTGAGAAACCCTACCAAAAAATTTCATAGAGAAACTAAAAATCAAGCAATTTCAATATCGTTAATGTTTAAAAATAAAAGCAATAACGAGAATTCAAAGTTACGTGGTTAATATTGAATGTATACTAGTTGTCGAGCTCAATAGGATGGAAATGGAGGTCATTTAGGACTAGTATAATTCTTGACTATACTCGAGGAGTACTCTGAAAATGAAAAACCTTGACTTCATTGTAAACTGGGGTAACATTATGCAAAACTCTCCCAATTTCTTTTCCCCATCCCCCCATTTTCTTTTTCCAAACTAGGAGAGTGGGTATTAACATTAAAAATGTGTTTAAAATATTCTATTTTGTTAATTTTTTTAACTTTGAGATTTAAGGGGAGCTTAGAATTAGGAAAAATGAATAGAGGATTCTTTTTGTGTTATATTTAGAGGATGGGAAAGGGATTTCAAAGGGGCCACAAAGGGACTTAAAATGAAACTTCTTTTGGTTAATGGAGAATTTATTTTTATTTATCTTGGAGGAAAGTAAAATAAATACTATAGTCTGCCTTTTGGGTATTAATAAATAGATAAGGATAAGCCTTAGGAAAAAAGATTCTAAAAAAAGGTGAACTATAATGCATAAAAGGGGGGTGTTTCTTTCTTTTTGGAAAAATGAGGTCAAGAGTGATTTTTGGAAGGAGGTTCCTAAGATGATATTTTAAACGTTTTGAACATAGGAGGATATAGAAAAATGGCGATGAGCATGACTGACAATTTTATTAATGGATGTGAAACTGAAAAATTTAAATGGACATATACACTATATTTTGACTTGCCCAAAATTCGACTAGGTGTTGAAAGGGTCAAACAGAGATCGCTTTAGTGAAATAAGATATGGACATGATGGAAGATGAACTAAATGACATGAAACTGAATCCTTGGAATTACGATAGAATAAACATCGAATGTAAACATACTAATATTTGAATTAACCTTGACAAAACAATGTATTAGACACAACTTGGTGAGTCATTGATAGGGGTCATATGAAGGAAAAATGATGAAACAAGATATGGACATGAGATGCATTTCACCCTAGACATGACGATGGAGATGAAATTATTATGTGACATATTTTAATAGGTTCGCCTCTGGTTTCATGTTTCAACACTCCAGAATCATGTCAATGTTGAGGATCAACGTCTAAGGAGGTCTCTAAATCCATTTCCAGTGTTTTTTTCCATTTTCATTTTGATTGCGAAATTGTTATCTAGTAATATTGTTTATTGTTGAAATAAATAAGTAATCGTCTTAGCTATTTTTGTGTAACTTATTATTTAGATGTATTTTTTATCTGATGACTAAATTAGTCATTTAATTTAGAGAGTTTTATATTTTTTACTCAAACTTAGTCATATTTATCTTAAAAACACTATCACACGACTAACTTTTTAAGTTACGTAGTCATTTATTTGTCAGTTCCTACTAGTGACAATCATTTGATTCTTTATTACTGGTAAATAAACTTTCATAAATCTTACAATGGGAAAGCGAATGGATATTTATTGGATCCACATTATTCATATTGAATTTCGTGACTATCTTTTGAACATACTTCAGTTGTTATAACTATATCTTATATTTTTCTAGTCTTGATGTATTTCTATGCCCAAGATTTGTTTTTGTATATATATCGGTCATATGAAATGTCCTTTCGAACTAAAACTTTAACCTATTGATATAAACCATGTTTTTTCTTTCTAGAAGCATATTGTCAACATATAACATCATAATCATGATTTGCAACATACAACACCAATATAATGAATATACCATTATTCATACTTTTGAAGAAAGCATAATGTTCATACTCGTAAAATTATGACTAATCACAAAGGAATCAAACATCTTGTGTTGATGTATTTGTAACTTTGGAATGTATTTATCTGTATATCTTATGTCTTGTACCCTCGATGTTTATCCTGGGAAGTGTTCATAATGTATTTGAGTCATGTCATGCCCCGATGTTCCTATCGGGAGATTCAATAATGTAAACAAGTCATGTAAATTCATTGTGGGTAACCCTTTGTTCAGGCCTGTAAATTCACAGGAAACAACAGAAAGCGATTCTCCCCAGTCAACGTTCCCAACTAGCCCGCTGACTGTTTGGTGTAGGGAATCCATCTGGTTTGCGGTCCAGCTACAGTAGGTCAAAGTAACAAAAACAAAGGTTTTATCGGTTGCGGCCCGGTCCACCGTGTATATTTTTGTATTTTTCGAATTTATTATGATATGCAGGGTGATAAAGATACAAGGACGTTCACAACGTGATGCGCAGGTTCTTACCTCTCGTCTTCGGCTCACAAGCATATAAATCATATGTGCAGAAATAAAACTAACTATCTATCTACCTATCTATCTATCTATCTATCTATCCCCGGGGAGCAAACTTTAACTTATTTGTGAGTAATGTGAATTGTGCATGTATCATAAAGAGAAATTACAGATAGCTGATATTTCATCCTACAACACATGAATGATTAAATATATTTCAACAATCAGATAGCTAATTGTTTTGTGAACAACATACATTACTCATGGTGGTAATTCCACAAAAATAAACCAGAAATCAGTTAAACAGGAACATAGGTCTTGAGAGTTAGAACGATCTCACGGTTAATGGACACAAAGCTGGAAAAACAAAATAGTTCATCTTTCAGCCATCCACAGCATAACATTTGAAAATGCCACCAATCTTAATCCAACAGACAAACAATACTTTTTTATTGCAAAGAGAAATAGTTCTTATTACAATATAGATTTTCTGTCTAATTGGGAAAAAGTCCCTTTTCTTTCTTAGTATATTACATTTATACAAAAAGGTGAGATGGTTGGGCTAACCAAGTGACCTTTGGGCTTCCCAACTCTTCATTTCCCAATGCTTGACTTTTCTCAAAGATTTACGAAATAATTACAAATTACAAAAAGTGACCATTCCTTCACGAGGAGGGTCCCACTTGGGCATCTAGAAACTTCTTCCATGCCGCAGCATCAGAGGAAATGCCCTCAAATGCGCAGGGTTCCAAAACCTGAATGTTGATTTCAAATTTTTCAGCCTGGTTCTTTATAGCCTCGACTCTGGCTACGCTCAACCGAAGCTGGTCTTCCATAAGCTGCACAGTAATGGCTGAATGGCCCACTTCACTCCTCAGAATCTGGTCATCAATGGCCTTAATGTGTTGCATTCTTGCTTCTTCATCCTGATGTATTTTATGCAACATCTCCACAAATGAATTGTGGTCTGGGAAATCATCTAGCCTCTGCTCGGATTCTACCCGACACCGGTTGTATGTAATGAGGACTCTCCTAAAATATTCCATGCAGGCTCCCTTTGTCTTCTTGACTGCTTTCTTGAAATCCTCTGCGGTGTTAATAGCAATTTCTATTAAGTCGTAATCCTGCTTGACGGCTTGTTTATCTTTTGATGGAATCTCTGCTGGAGTTTCTTCATTTCTTTCAAACCTCGCCATTCTTGCAGTCAGGACCTCGAGGACGTCCTGAGATCTGTCCACAAAGTAAGATGCAGTTTCCAAGATCTCTCCCAATCAGCCATCGATTTTCAACACTCTACATCTCTCCTCTTCAACAACAGTCTGTAGCTATAGCATCTTGGTTTTTTGGGCCAAGACATGCTCTTTGAATGGTTGGAGGTTAACTTGCTGCTCCCTTGCTTCCTCCAGAGTAGTTGTCAGAGAAGAAATCTCCTCTTGATGTTTTTCTCTCTGTTCCTGGGAGTGCATCTCACTGGCCTGCAAGATAATCTTTTGCTGATCTTCTAGCTCTTCTACCTTCTCCTGCAGCCGTTCCTTTTCTATCTTCAACTCTTGATATTCTTTCCGTATTTTTTCCATGGATTCTTGTGTTGTTTCTCTGACCTACCTTTCTACTTGGAGAGCCTGCAATTCAGCCTTAGAAGCCTTTATCTCCCTTTGCATGTCTTCATAGTTTCACTTCAGCCTTTTTCCTTTCTCTCTTTCTCATCTCAATGTATCTTTCAACTGAGCAGAGGACCTCTTGGACTGATCCAAGTCAGTTATTACCCTATCCATGTTATCTTCTGAGGCGTGGATTAGTGCAGACCCAGCTCTCAGGGTGAGTCTTTGATCTTGGTCTGTTCCCAACATAACAGCCATATCCGTTATCATTTTACCAGGCATATCTCCTATTTCAACCCTCTTTTATGTTCTCTTTATTATCCTCTTTGTAGCCCTGTCATAAAACACAGTGTTAAAATCAGGGATTTCTTCTCCCTTTTTCTGCACAAAGGGGACCAACTTCAGTGTGGGGACCATGGGTGTGTTGGCAATAGGTAATTATGGGTCCTGAACCTCAGGGTTCTCCATGTCTTGGTTCTGCCCTGCAGCTGTTTCAGAAGCTGACTGTTCCTTCTGTGTCAACTTCATCCTTTCAGCTTCTTTCTTTTGAAGCTCCTCATCCAGCTTCCTTTTGTTTTCTTCTTCTTCTTTTCTAGCGGCTTCTTGAGCAGCTCTTCTTTTTGCTTCTTCTTCTGTAAGCAGCCATCCTACAGCTTCTTGTGCCAACCTCTGGGATTCTTCATTTATACTTTTGGCCTCTTCCTCAGCCTTATCCTGTTCATCCCCCTTCCCACCTTTGGTGGTTATATTATTCTTGAATCTTCTCCTCAGTGATGTCATGTTCGGGGCATTTTGAAAGACAGATTCTTCCCTATCAAAATGGTGGGTATACTCAAAATGCACATTGTGCTCTTTATAGTGTTCAGCCACTTTGCCTTGAGTATCATTCCTAGGGAAGGGCATTTCGCCAAAATGAAATCTTTCCAGTTATTCTACAAATTAATCGGCCTTCTTCACTTTGGTGAACTTGTAGCTTCCTATCTTGAAGGGAAAAGGAGGATAGGCTGTCTTCTTGAGCTCAAACAGAAAACTGCCTATTCCATCCAGGAACACTTGTCTGATTGCCTCCTTGTGAATAATGTAATCAAGTGCGTATTTGGGCAGCAGGGAAGGTGCTCTTGAACCTCCAAACATCTTGAAGTACAGGCCATTTTCAGTCAAATAGTAGTCTACATACTCCGCTATTACTTGCAAGGCCTCCTCCGACATATAATCACACTCCTTTAGGAAAATGAGTGTGTATAGAGGCATAAGGAAGTGTTCACAGACTTCTTTGTAATTGCTGTGATATTTATGGGCCCACAATGGTTTATAAGCAGCATAGATAGGCATTATTTCTCTGTCCCAGATGCACCTGAGACCGGGGAAAGGCTGGTTGCATAATATACAGTCTATTAGTATGGAACTCATATAGAATTATGATCTCTTCTGGGCCACTCCTCCCAAAGCTGAGGCCAAGCAAGCTGAAAGACTATTTGATACGAGGCTAGCCCAGTTGAAAATTGTCCCCTGGGTTGCAACATGAAAAATGATGGGAATCCATTCTAACTTAAAGAATTTACCATGTGCTCTTCCAAAAATCCAGTTCAGCATTAAAGCTATGAACCTGTAAGGAACCCTTAAGCTTGCCGTATCATAATCACCCGTCGGTCGATATCTGTAATGTTTTCCCTGCAACATCATCCTTTTAAGAGTCTCTACTAGGTCCATTCTGATATTGTTCAACCAATCATCAGATAAAAATACTTGGGCTTCTGGCAGGTGGTAAGCCAACGCTACATATCCAGGGCTATATGCATCATAGCCATGTCTTTCAACATTTTCCAGAATCATTGTTGTGACATCTGCTTGGGGTAGAATCCATCCGATTACTTCAGAGCATGGGAACAACTCTGGTCTGGTGGCAACCTTCATAAGAGAAGATTTCTCTATGTTGGCATATATGGACTCTTCTTCCAATCCCATGTCCGGAACCTCTCTACGTGTCATCACTCTATATACTTCTCCCCACTGGTATTCAGGTTCAATACCAGAAATGCACTTCGTCTCCTCGTATATTTATTCTATCTTAGTGACAACTTCTACTTCTGGCTCTTCATCGACCGCAGGGGCCTTCTTCTTTTGTCTCTTTGACATGGTGAGCTCTTCCTGCCATAAAATTGTAACATTAATCCCTTCTGGCTGAGTGACAAACTTGTATACATTAATGTGCAGTGTGACATTTCTTCTATGTTCAACATGATAGCAATCAGTCAATGAAGTAAATAAATGCATGTATAGCCTGCAATGGCCTAACTAGCAGAAGTATTAAAACGCAATGTGCAGCGTTCAATGACTTAGTTTATGTCTAGCATGATGAAACATAGTTATATACAGTAAAATGTGCAATCTACCACCGCTGTAGGCTATTAAACACTTCTAACCCTTTAATCGAGCGGGGAAACATCTGTACTACATGAGGAAACCTCCCACTCTCTATGGGCGCCATTGTTATTTCCCTGCGCAGGACAGACAATGGACAAAAACCCTTGTAACCCTTTTCAACGGCACTTTCAAACAAACTTCCCATGCAGTATAATGGTCAACAGCCTGAATGCAATGGCACATCCCTTCCCCCTCTGGCTTGGATTCAAAACCAAACCAACAGTGCACAGAATGGCAAAGTGAAACAGTTGCTATTCGAAAATGCGGGTCATATGAAATCCACAAAAGAAGGGGAAAATTACCAAATGCCACAGAAAAACCAACAAAAACTCTCCCCTACTAAAATCATCATTTCCGAGGACAGTTTGGTGCAGACGGCGTAACGACCATCTGCACCAAACCCTTTTTCCTATGCGCAAGGCTGCGAAAGGTCACGGGCAAAACCACTCCATGGGTTATAAGCGTCCCCCCCCCGACTGTGAACAATAAGACCCCCAAAACTCTTCAATATATAGGTGCAATCACAGGGAAAGATAAACAGTCACGATAAACCTAATCGCAGCAAACATCAATCCAATGCCTCGAACGAAATAGGGTAGGGAAACAATGGGCCTACCTGGCACTGATGTGTAACCGGCAAGTATGGCGGGACGAAGACAGTAGGGCCTCCACAGTTTCCACTTGGACACGGGTACCGTCGATGGGTTTCGAACAAGCTTCGAGCGATTGAAAGCATGATGGAGACAAAGCACGGTAGTTGAAAATACCAATAGAATAATCCAACATGTCCCCCTTACCTTATATATACATACGGACAAAATCTCACGGCGGGAAAAAATTTAAAAAGTCGGTCGTCAGAGACATTCGGATCGGCAACCGAAAGTGTATCTCTTTCCGCAATGGTGGAAGACCAAACCCTCGATCCATCCGCAACGGCGGAGATAATCGGGTGACAAATGCCATGCGTCAGACTTCTAACATCGGAACCGAAAGCAGAACTACAGCCGCAATAGCGGATATCAAAAGGGTATTGTGCCCCGCCATACAACGCTTAAATCGGAAGAGAAACCTCTAAGGATCGGCAAGGTTAATCTTTCCTTTATCCGCAACAGTGGGAGAGTAAAGTGTGCGACCTTCCACAATGTTGGAGCCAAAATGACTTACGAAACATTAAAGGATTGATCGGAAGAGGAAGCAGTTTTCCTTCTGCAATGGCGGAAGAAAGAAATGATAAATGTTCCGATGCAAAGCCAAGATTCATCCAAGGTAAACTAAATCGAAAAGAAATTCGAAGTCCAAAACCGAATGCCCATCTGCAACGGTGGAATCTAACAGCAAACAACTTCCGCAACAGCGGAGAAAGAAAAAACAACTCCGATGTAAAACCCAAAAGTCAGCCGAGCGGGAAACGAAACAGTTAAGCAATGATCGGGAGAGGAAGTGGTTTTCCGTCCGCAACGGCGCAGGTAGAAATGACAAATTCCTTCGACAGAAACCAAAAGATCGACCGATGAGAAAACCAACGTATCGGAAAGAAAATAAAAGACAAAACCAATTATCCATCTGCAACGGCGGAAAACCAAACCACATATCCATCTGCAACGGCGGAAAACCAAACCAAATAACTTCCAATTCAGGCATGCTTCAAATGCATTCAAAGGCAGCGAGAAAGCTTGATCATACAGTGGATTACTTCAATTGCTAAAAGGAGAAAACAAACAAGTGGTAAATCAATTTAATCATCTTGAGAAATCATTATTAGACTAACTCAACGAAGAAAATCAAACTAATCCAAGCAAAAGGAGGGTCCCAAAATTTTTGGAATTTTGGGAAATTGTTGCAGCTGCAACAATTGGCGACTACCTGGTGAACCCCAGATTTTTGAATTAACTCCTTCCCAGTGCAAGACCGTCTGATAGAATTTGAAATCTCCTAGATGCTTGTATTCCTAAGTTGGCCAACCAATGCATTTAAATCATTGAGAAGTAGTCCATTCTTTGGGAAATGGTAACATCAGAAATATTGCAAGTCTGAATAACTCTTTTGAGGCCTAATGAATGAGGTTTATTTTACCTGTCCTTAGGTAGTTTCAGGCTTGGACACCAGAGGATTGTAACAGATAGTAAACAGTATTATCCTTTTGTTCCTCATTCCCATGCCAATTGCACTTTTTGTGCCATTAGAACTTTAGTTCTTGTGAGTCCTCCATTTGCCTTTCTTTCTGAATTTTATTCAGGCTTCTCTATCCCATAGTGCCCTTTTGTGTGAGAGAAGAATCAACGTTTCATCTCACGGATGGAGAGGAACTTTCAGCAATTTGAAATTCATGCTTTTTGATATTTTGCTTTGATATGTCTTGTTTCTTTTAAGGAGTTTTGACTCTTGATAGCTTTTAGCTTTTTTCTGAAATTATGGCATGGGATCATTTATATATGATATACCATTTACTCTGCTTCCTTTCTGTGGGTCTTTCACTGTCATCCCCTTGGATATTAAGATGTGAAATGGATGGAGCCTTGAAATAGTATTCCATACCTCTTTTACTTCTGAGTTATTTACAGGGGTTAAGTAAGATTTCAATGAATGCATGGCCAGTTAGGAACACTGCTACTAGAAGACATTCTATTCTTTAAAGCATAGTCTTTTGCTCAAGATTTTAGTTAATAAAGAACCCTGATGTTTCCATTGCAACCAAAAGTTTTCCTCTTTATTCAAAATCAAAAGCACTACTGATAAAGCAGTGAAAAAGACATCATCAAAGCTATAAATTAAAAATAGAACAACCTCAAATCAATAATCAAAGCATTAAAGCAAACAAATCAATTTATTTATGTACAAAGCAAAAGAAAAAGAAAAAAGGTGCCCGCCCTTAAGAATCTTCAATCTAACAAGTTAAGGGGTGGGCTGGATTATAGACATAAGATATCTAACCGTGGTCTAGATGGGCTATTTTTGCAATTGAACAAATGTCTACAATCCTACATTCATCTTCATCATCCTGAGGCAGTTGAAGAAGCTCAGGCCAATAGTTGATCTTAGAAATGGCCTTTATTGAAGTACGATGTCTTGGTTTAAGCTCAGTCAGATAATTTCCCAGGACAGAATCAGCAGAATCATTACCTTCCCCCAGTTTAGTGACAGTATGCCTCATGTAAGGCTCTCTCAAAATATTAATCTTATTTGGGGTACCCATGAGAGATAACAATAAATGAGACCAATCTGAAGCAAAATAGCCTTTTAACTGGGCAGACCAATCTCTGTTGAGAATAAGCCCATATCCACTAGGTATGTCAGCCACAGTAATGTCAATAAATTGACAAATCTTGTTGTTTGCAGACAAGCGAATGAGGACATTTTTCATTTCTCCCACTACTTTGACACCTGTGCTGTCTAATTGCGTTACTTCACAAAACGTGGACTCTGGCTGTCCATTAATCTTTTTGCAAATCTCCAGTGGCATAACATTCACCGCTGATCCAGAATCTACTAAGCAATTATGCACATTATGATTCAACATTTCCAGGGTCAAAATAAAAGGGGGGTATCAGCTTTCTCTTCCCAACCTAGTTCTATGTCTTTTTCTCTTGGTTGGTTTTTAGTAGGTATATCCTCTTAAAGCTCTCCAATTTCATTAGTGTTTCCCCCATTAACACCTACTTTTTCTTCTACAGTTTTGACAGGCTCACGAATTGGTTTGGTTTCCTGGTTGACCGTAGTGACTTCAAGTGTTTGATTTTTAACATTCACATCTGCCTGTCTCTTGACATTCTTTTGCAGTCTTTTGATCTTTGAAAATTTTAAATCCATGTCCTCTGTTGATGTAGGTGAGCATTCAGTTTTGGGAGCGCTCTCTTCAGTGTCAAACAGCGAGATACCATTCCATGAAAACATAGTGTCATTATCTTGTTTATCCATAGTCTGGTTTTCCTTTTCCTCTTTGCCACTATCCTCGGTTAATTTAGAATCTAGCAGCTGATTCATAACCAATATCATCGAATTCAACCATTGAGGGCACTTCTTTTCCGAATGAGGTTGTTGGTGAAAAGTGCAGAAATTATCATCCCCTACTTCTATTATGTTTACTGATGGTAAATTTGGGGGAGGTATTTTACATTGGTTGCTATCCTCTCTTTTTTGGTAGTAGGGTTCGTGAGTTTTCTGAGCTTCCCTCCCTTTCTCCAGATCTATGATTCTGTTGGATAGACTCTGCATCATTTTCAGCATCCCTTGATAATCATGTGATTGTTCCTCTTTAGGTTTAGATGGCAATAACATTCTTCTATTTGTAGTTTTCTCTCCAGGTAAATCAGGATAATCTTCTACACTTTCCCTTTCAGCCTCTACCCTTTCTGCCTCTTCATAAGTCTCTGCCAATGTAGGTTTGGCTTTCATCTTGGCGAACATGGCCAACTCAGGTCCTAGGGCTGAGGTATAATATTCAGTTAATACTTTGTCTGAGGGTCTGTCAGCTTCAGAAAAGTTCTTTAGGTATATTGAAAATCTTTGAGTGAAACTACGTACCTTCTCATTCTTCTCTTTTCTTAACAAACCAAGACCCTTTATCAATGAGGCATGTGTTTTTTGGGCTGTGTATTTATTTCTGAATATTCTTTCAAAAGTATTCCAATCTGGAATTGAGTTTGCGGGCAGGGAAAAGTACCATGAAGCAGCTTCCCCTTTCAAGGTATGAGGGAATAAACTACATACAACATCTTCGTACTCCCCAGCCCTTAACCCTTCAACCGCCAAATAGAAACTTTGTAAGTGGTCATCTACAGCAATCCTTTCCTCCGGGTCAAACTTAGGCAGTAGCTTATCAAAAGCTTGAGGTAGGTTATGCAATGGAGGTGTGAGGTTCAAAGGGGTTCTAGCTTTCCAAGCAGGCAATGGGTTGGGATGATTCACAATTACACCAACCATGAGCACAGGTAAAAGAACAAAGTCTGAGTAAAGAGCAACGTAGGATGAGAACATGATTCCTTACGTCGAAGGTATAACCGAAACCTGTAAGTACTTGGGTCAGGTTACAAGCTTCAAAACATCTGCTGGTGGGGTAATCTTAGGAAAAATAAGTTTCCACGGCCAGCCACTCACTGGAGGCCCTCCTTCTAGCACCAGAACTGTTGAGGCCTGGAAATTCGCAGGCAACAACAGAAAGGGATTCTCCCTAGTCAATGTTCCCAACTAGCCCGCTGACTGTTTGGTGTAGGGAATATGTCCGGTTTGAGGTCCAGCTACCGTAGGTCAAAGTAACAAAAACAAAAGTTTTACCGGTTGCGGCCCGGTCCATCGTGTATATTTTTGTATTTTTTGACTTTATTATGATATGCAGATGCCTAATTAACCATGCAGGGTGATAAAGATACAAGGAGCATTCAAAATGTGATGCGCAGGTTCTTACCTCTCATATTAGGCTCACAAGCATATAAATCACATGCACAGAAATAAAACTAACTATCTATATACCTATCTATCTATCTATCTATCTATCCCTAGGGAGCAAATTTTAACTTATTTGTGAGTAATGTGAATTGTGCATGTATCATAAAGAGAAATTATAGATAGCTGGTATTTCATCCTAGAACACATGAATGATTAAATATATTTCAACAATCAGATAGCTAATTGTTTTGTGAACAACATACATTACTCATGGTGGTAATTCCACAAAAATAAACCAGAAATCATTTAAAGAAGAACATAGGTCCTGAGAGTTAGAACGATCTCACGGTTAATGGACACAAAGATGGAAAAACAAAATAGTTCATATTTCATCCATCCACAGCATAACATTTGAAAATTCCACCAATCTTCCTCCAACATGCAAACAATACTTCTTTATTGCAAAGAGAAATAGTTCTTCTTACAATATAGCTTTTCTGTGTAACTGGGAAAAAGTCCCTTTTCTTTCTTAGTCTATTACATTTATACAAAAAGGTGAGACGGTTGGGCTGCCCAAGTGACCTTTGGGCTTCCCAAATCTTCTTTTCCCAACGCTTGACTTTTCTCAAAGATTTACAAAATAATTACAAATTACAAAAAGTGACCATTCCTTCACGAGGAGGGTCCCACTTGGGCATCTAGAAACTTCTTCCATGCCGCAGCATCAGAGGCAATGCCCTCAAACGCGCAGGGTTCCAAAAATTGAATGTTGATTTCAAATTTTTCAGCCTAGTTCTTTATAGCCTCGACTCTGGCTGCATTCAACCGAAGCCAGTCTTCCAAAAGATGCACACTAACGGCTGAATGACCCACTTCACTTCTCAGAATCTAGTCATCAATAGCCTTAATGTGTTGCATTCTTGCTTCTTCATCCTGATGTCTTTTCTGCAACATCTCCACAAATGAATTGTGGTCTAGGAAATCATCTAGCCTCTGCTTGGCTTCTACTTGGCACCGGTTGTATGTAATGAGGACTCGCCTAAAAAATTCCATGGAGGCTCGCTTTGTCTTCTTGACTGCTTTCTTGAAATCCTCTGCGGTGTTAATAGCAAATTCTATTAAGTCGTAATCTCGCTTGAGGGCTTGTTTATCTTTTGATGGCATCTCTACTGGAGTTTCTTCATTGCTTTCCAACCTCGCCATTCTTGCAGTCAGGACCTCGATGACATCCTGAGATCTGTCCACAAAGTAAGATGTAGTTTCCAAGATCTCTTCCAATCGGCCATCGATCTGCAACACTCTACATCTCTCCTCTTCAACAGAAGTTTGTAGCTGTAAAATATTTGTTTTTTGGGCCAAGACATGCTCTTTGAATGGTTGGAGGTTAACTTGCTGCTCCCTTGGTTCCTCCAGAGCAGTTGTCAGAGAAGAAATCTGCTCTTGATTTTTTTCTCTCTGTTCCTGGGAGTGCATCTCACTGGCCTGCAAGATAATCTTTTATTGATCTTCTAGCTCTTCTACCTTCTCCTGCAGCCATTCATTTTCTATCTTCAACTCTTGATATTCTTTTTGTATTTTTTTCAGGGATTCTTGTGTTGTTTCTCTGACCTGCCTTTCTACTTGGAGAGCCTGCAATTTAGCCTTAGAAGCCTTTATCTCCCTCTGCATGTCTTCATAATTTCGCTTCAGCCTATTGCCTTCCTCTCTTTCTCGTCTCAATGTATCTTTCAACTGAGCAGAGGACCTCTTGGACTGCTCCAAGTCAGTTATTACGTTGTCCATGTTATCTTCTGAGGCGTGGATTAGTGCAGACCCGACTCTTAGGGTGAGTCTTGGATCTTGGTCTGTTCCCAACATAACAGCCGTATCCATTATCATTTTACCAGGCATATCTCCTGTTTCAACCCTCTTTTATGTTCTCTTTATTATCCTCTTTGTAGCCCTGTCATAAAACACAGTGTTAAAATCAGGGATTTCTTCTCCCTTTTCCTGCACAAAGGGGACCAACTTCAGTGTGGGGACCATGGGTGTGCTGGCAATAGGTAATTGTGGGTCCTGAACCTCAGGGTTCTTCATGTCCTAGGTTTTCCCTGTAGCTGTTTCAGAAGCTGACTGTTCCGTCTGTGTCAACTTTAGCCTTTCATCTTCTTTCTTTTGAAGATCCTCATCTAGCTTCCTTTTCTTTTCTTCTTCTTCTTTTCTAGCGGCTTCTTGACCAACTCTTCTTTTCACTTCTTCTTCTGTATGCAGCCATCCTGCAGCTTCTTGTGCCAACCTCTAGGCTTCTTCATTTCTCCTTTTGGCCTCTTCCTCAGCCTTATCCTATTCATCCCCCTTCCCACCTTTGGTGGTGATATTCTTCTTGAATATTCTCCTCAGTGCTGTCATGTTCGAGGCATTTCGGAAGACAGATTCTTCCCTATGAAAATGGTGGGTATACTCAAAATGCACATTTTGCTCTTTACAGTGTTCAGCCAATTTGCCTTGAGTATCATTCCTATGGAAGGGCATTTCACCAAAATGAAATCTTTCCAATTCTTCTACAAATTCATCGGCCTTCTTCACTTTGGTGAACTTGTAGCTTCCTAGCTTGAAGGGAAAAGGGGGATAGGTTGTCTTCTTATGCTCAAACAGAAAACTGCCTATTCCATCAAGGAACACTTGTCTGACTACCTCCTTGTGAATAATTTAATCAGTTGCGTATTTGGGCAGCAGGGAAGGTGCTATCAAACCTCCGAACATCCTGAAGTACAGGCCATTTTTAGTCAAATAGTAGTCTGCATACTCTGCTATTACTTGCAGGGCCTCCTCCGACATACAATCACACTCCTTCAGGAAAATGACTGTGTATAGAGGAATAAGGAAGTGTTAACATACTTCTCTGTAATGGCTGTGATATTTATGGGCCCACAATGGTTTATAAGCAGCATAGACATACATTCTTTCCTTGTCCCAGATGCACCTGAGACCAGGGAAAGGCTGGTTGCATAATATACAGTCTATCAGTATGGAACTCATATAGAATTCTGATCTCTTTAGGGCCACTCCTCCCAAAGCTTAGGCCAAGCAAGCTGAAAGACTATTTGATACGAGGCTAGCCTAGTTGAAAATTGTCCCGTGGGTTGCAACATGAAAAATGATGGGAATCCATTCTAACTTAAAGAATCTACCATGTGCTCTTCCAAAAATCTGGTTCAGCATTAAAGCTATGAACCTATAAGGAACCCTTAAGCTTGTCGTATCGTAATTACCCGTCGGTCTATATCTGTAATGTTTTCCCTGCAATAGCATCCTTTTAAGAGTCTCTACCAGGTCCATTCTGATATTGTTCAGCCAATCATTAGATAAAAATACTTGGGATTCTGGCAGGTGGTAAGCCAACGCTACATATCCAGGGCTATATGCAGCATAGCCCTGTCTTTCAAAATTTTCCAGAATCATTGTTGTGACATCTTCCCGGGGTAGAATCCATCCGATTACTTCAGAGCATGGGAACAACTCTGGTCTGGTGGCAACCTTCATAAGAGAATATTTCTCTATGTTGGCATATATGGACTCTTCTTCCAATCCCATGTCCAGAACCTCTCTACGTGTCATCAATCTATATACTTCTCCTCACTGATATTCAGGTTCAATACCAGAAATGCGCTTTGTGTCGTCGTATATGTATTCTGTCTTAGTGACAACTTCTACTTCTGGCTCTTCATCGACCGCAGGGGCCTTCTTCTTTCGTCTCTTTGACATGGTGAGCTCTTCCTGCCATAAAATTGTAACATTAAGCCCTTCTGGCTGAGTGACAAACTTGTATACATTAATGTGCATTGTGCCATTTCTTCTATGTTCAACATGATAGCAATCAGTCAATGAAGTAAATAAATGCATGTATAGCCTACAATGGCCTAACTAACAGAAGTATTAAAACCCAATGTGCAGCGTTCAATGACTTAGTTTATGTCTAGCATGATGAAACATAGTTGTATACAGTAAAATGTGCAATCTACCACCGTTGTAGGCTATTAAACAATTCTAACCCTATAATCGAGCGGGGAAACATCTATACTACATGAGGAAAACTCCCACTCTCTACGGGCGCCATTGTTATTTCACTGCGCAGGATAGACAAGGGACAAAAACCCCTTTAACCCTTTTCAACGGCACTTTCAAACGAATTGCCTGTGCAGTATAATGGTCAACAGCCTGAATGCAATGGCACATCCCTTCCCCCTCCGGCTCGGATTCAAAACCAAACCAACGGTGCGCAGAATGGCACAGTGAAATGGTTGCTATTCGAAAATGCGGGTCATATGAAATCCACACAAGAAGGGGAAAATTACCAAATGCCACACAAAAACCGGCAAAAAATCTCCCCTACTAAAATCATCATTGCCCAGGACAATTTGGTGCAGACGGCGTAACGGTCGTCTGCACCAAACCATTTTTACTACGCGCAAGGTTGCAAAAGGTCATGGGAAAAACCACTCGGTGGGTTAAAAGCATCCCCCTCGACCGTGAACAGTAAGACCCCCAAAACTCTTCAATATATAGGTGCAATCACGGGGAAAGAGAAATAGTCACGACAAACCTAACCGCAATAAACATCAATCCAATGCCTCGAATGGAACAGGGTAGGGAAATAACGGGCCTACCTGGCACTGATGTGTAACCAACGAGTATGGTAGGATGAAGACAGTCGGGCCTCCACAGTTTCCACTTGGACGCAGGTAACGACGATGGGGTCCGAACAAGCTTCGAGCGATTGATAGCATGATGGCGACGGAGCACGGCAGTTGAAAATACCAATAGAATAATCCAACATGTCCCCCTTACCTTATACATATACATATAGTCAAACTCTCGCAGTGGGGAAAAATTTAAAAAGTCGGTCGTTGGAGACATTCGGATTGGCAGCCGAAAGTGTATCTCTTTCCGCAATGGCGGAAGACGAAACTCTCGATCCATCCACAACGGTGGAGATAACCGGGTGACAAATTCCATGCATCGGAATTCTAACATCAGAACCAAAAGCAGAACCGCAGCCATAACAGTGGATATCAAAAGGGTATCGCGCCCCGCCATACAATGCTTAAATCGGAAGAGAAACCGCTAAGGATCGGCAAGGTTAATCTTTCTTTTATCCGCAACGGCGGGAGAGTAAAGTGTGCGACCTTCTGCAACGTCGGAGCTAAAATGACTTATGAAACGTTAAAGGACTGATCGGAAGAGGAAGCAGTTTTCCTTCCGCAATGGCGGAAGAAAGAAACAATAAATTTTCCAATGCAAAGCCAAGATTTAGCTGAGGTAAACTAAATCGAAAAGAAAGTTGAAGTCCAAAATCGAATGCCCATCCACAATGGTGGAAGCTAACATCAAACAAGTTCCACAACAGCGTAGAAAGAAAAAACAGCTCCGATGTAAAACCCAAAAGTCAGCCGAGCGGGAAACGAAACAGTTAAGCAATGATCGGGAGAGGAAGTGGTTTGCCGTCCGCAACGACGGAGGTAGAAATGACAAATTCCTTCGACAGAAACCAAAACATCGACCGATGAGAAAACCAATGGATCAGAAATAAAATCAAAGACAAAACCAATTATCCATCCGCAACGGTGGAAAACCAAACCACATATCCATCCGCAACTACAGAAAACCAAATCAAATAACTTCCGATTCATGCATGCTTCAAATGCATTCAAAGGCAGCGAGAAAGATTGATCATACAGTGGATTACTTCAAGTGCTAAAAGTAGAAAAAAAACAAGTGGTAAATCAATTTAATCATCTTGAGAAATTATTATTAGACTAACTCAACGAAGAAAATCAAACTAATCCAAGCAAAAGGAGGGTCCCAAAAGTTTTGGAATTTTGGGAAATTGTTGCAACTGCAACACCCTCCTATTAATCAAGGGTTAAAGTCTCCATAGTTGTGGGGCACTAGGGTTATTAGACTCTCCTAGAGAAGTTGGCTCTAGGTGAGTTAATGTAAGTTAGGTCATTAGTACCCCTGTTGTGGTTACTCGAGCCTACATAATAGATTTAAAAGTTAAGTGAATGAAAGAATATAAATATAGAGTGAGAATCTCTATTTATTATACACACTCACTCATTGGGGTGCATGAGTGAGAGAGAAGAATCTAGGATCAGAGAGAGAGACTACTGCTGTCGGGAGATCATCTTACTGTTTTGGGTTTTAATTTTGGTGCTGATTTTATCTCTGAGGAAGTTGTAGTGTTTTATCCTTTATTGTTTCCCTGAGGAAAATATTTGTGTCTATTGTCTCTTGTGTTTGATTGTTGTGCTTGTTATTCTCTCAGTTAAATATCCTAAGGTAACGCTAGCCTAAATGATAAAAATCTAACATGGTATCAAAGCTAACCTAAGAAGAAGAAATTGTGCAGCTATAGAAGCTAAGGATTATTGATTTTTGGGTCTCTCTCTACAATCCATCAGCAAAAGTATGCTCGGCTGACTGTCCATTGAAGGGCGCATCTTTCTGTCGAAGTGGAATTCGATTCTGAACATTTTTTCAGTTTTTGGTGCGGGAAATTAGGGCTTCTTACAGAAGAGGAATTTTTGAGTGTGCCTAGTATAGGATTTCTCTCCTCATCAAAATCAAAGTTTAGAGACCTGGGTCGAGATTTTTTGTTGGGTGAAAATTTGGGAAAGTCAAACCCTAGTTTTACCCTCGGCTGGAAAAACCCTAAATACTAAAATTGATACGTTTTGGTACATTTGCTATATCTCTAAATTTCAGAAGTATCAGTGGATGAAAATTTGACAGGTCGAATATAAACTCCTGATGCACAATATGTCGAAATTTCATCCTCAAATTCACTATATTCTAGGAGATATGATTCCTTCAAGTTAGGGTTCCAGCCTATCCCAGGATTCATCCCCTTACAGGGCACCTGGGGAGAATTTCTATATCTCAGGCTACAAAGGTCCAAATGAAATTTTTGAAGATTTTCCAAAAAGGGCATAGAATTTACTTTTTTTGGTCCAAGTTTCAGACACAAAAGATGAAACAGTGAGACGTGGCAGTCTGTACAACTTTTCTATGCTGAACAATATTGAAACAGGTAACCTTGGGAAAATACTCATAAGTGCCAATTGGTGAAACAAATTATGATGAAAGCTATGTTTTTGGAACAGGGATAGGTGAGGCTACCATAGTGTGAAGTTTCATACATAGAGGATTCTTAATGTCAGATATACTGCAGAAACAGTATCAGGCATTTCTGTAGAAGAAATTGGAAAACTAGGGCTTCCTGTTCGAGGAGCTTCTCTCCACTATTTTCAGAAAAGGACTACATTGGAAAGGCACCTTGAAGATGTCTATCTTTCTATCCAATTAGATCTAAAATATTCCAAGTTTTGAAAATTAGGGTTTCTCTAACAAACCCTAGCTCAGCCACCTCCGCAACCACGATGAACACCTCAAATCGGTAAGATCTAATCTTTTGCTATTTTCATTTCAGGTTATACCACAAGTGTCTTCCCTAAATACAATGAAAGAGATTTTTGATTCCTTGACTAGGATATTTGAAGGAAAGAACATAAATCAGAAGATGACCTTAAGAAACCAGTTGAAGAATGTGAAGATTCAGAATTCTGAGACCATACAATCATACTTTACACAAGTCTCTCAAATCAAAGAACAACTTCTAGCAGTAGAATAAGAAGTGGAGAATGTAGAAGTTGTGATAACCAACTTCAATGGCCTCCCAGGATCATGGGATTCATTCATGCGAGGAATGTGTGCCAAAAGGAAGTGATTACTTTCCACAGACTCTAGGAAGAAGAAGAAGAAGCTCGACTCATAATAAGAGAAGAGAATATGGGAGAAACTGAAGATCAAGCTCTCACCATCCAAAGAATATCCCTCAAGCGATGGGAATATGAAGAACTCAACTCTTGAAGAACCTCTTATCCATATTAGCATTTGGATAAGAAATGATGAATGAAGAAGATGATGAAGCTGAAGGCTCAAGAAGAAATCTACCCACGAAACAAATAAAAATAAGTATTCAATTGTCATTTCATGATATTGTTTTGTTATGCATTTGTTTATATTCAGTTAATGTATTATGCATGATAGAATGTTTGCATTAATGACAATATGCTACTAATATGCATGTAATGGGTAAGTGGCTCATGGTGCTATACAACTCTTCATTGCTACTTATCTAGAATGAAACCTCTTTGCTGACATATTGGATTAGTGCACAATCTCAATGTTGTCCTGGTAGAGATGAAGGGAATCTAGAAATTTTCCGTGAGATATGGATGAATGTTGTATTGGCTAAAATAGTTGCATAATCATATATATTGATGCAAAAGAATTTTTCATTATGAATATACCTTATGAAATGTTTCTAACCATACATCTAATGCATTTGAATTGTAGGAAAGATCGCGTAAAATCTCTTACAAGCAAAGAAGGATGAGACTTGTTCCGAAGAACAAGTAATGATAGTTCAAATATGAAGAATAATATGATGAATGTAGCAACATCATTGATGTAGAACCTTTCGATCATGAAGAAGTAAGCAAGAATAAGGGGAAGACCAATTCAAGAAGAATGATGTCTAGGATGCAGTATCGATACATGAAGGGAAGTTCGTAGTTCCATCATGCAGTAGATGGAAACATCGTAGGATACAAGGTAAGATTCGTATCATGGGGCTTCTCATCAAAAGAAGGCATAGAATACGAAGAAACATTTGCATCCAGTGGGAGTTGAGGCACGTGACAGGAAGAATCATGTGTGTAAATTAAAGAAGACCTTGTACGAGCTCAGAAGTCACCCATGGGATAATACATACATGAGGAGCTTGAAGAAGATGAAAATCTCACAGACGGATATGAGAAGAACCTTTGAAAAAGTTCAAGATAGAGGATCTTGGTATTCAGTGATCCTAGATGGATACATAGAATATTAGTAATAGAGGAAGCTACTTATCACTCTGGTACAAAATGTTTCAGTACATAGATTATGAAAGACAAAGGGAGAATGATGCTTCACTTCAGAGGGAGTGACTACAGAAGATCCTGAGGTTCGACATGGTACAATAGGATGGACATCTTACTAATGATTCTAGGATTTACTGAGAGTAAAGCGGATTCCAAACTTTACTCTAAGGTTTAATATGGTAACCCAGTGATACTCCTACTATATGTAGATGATCTGTTTGTAACAGGTATGGATGGGTTGATTGGTGATGTGAAGAGAAAGCTTGCTGCCGAGCTCAAAAATAAGGACTTGGGTATGATGCACTATTTTCTAGGCATGGAGGTGTGGCAGAATGTGGATGGAATCTTCCTCAGACAAGGGAAGTATGCAATAGAGATCCTGAAGAGGTTCAGGATGATGGAATGCAATACCATGAACACACCTATGGCATCAAATTTGAAACTTCTAAGTGATGCTTCATCAGAGAAGATTGATGCTATGATGTATCGTCAGATGATTGGGTCCTTGATGTACCTGACGAATATGAGACCAGATATTTTCTTTGCTGTGAACACCTTGAGCCAGCTCCTGACAGATCCGAGACATGTTCACTTGATTGCTGCAAAGCATATTCTGAGGTACCTGAGGGGTATAGTTGATTATGGGCTCAAGTATAAGGCTAATCAAAAGATTAACCTAGAAGGTTATGTTGATTCAAATTGGGCAGGTAGTACCATCGATGGAAAGAGTACCTCATGGTGTTGCTTTAGTATGGGATTAGATGTGATCTCTTGGTTTAGCAGGAAATAGTCTTGCGTGGCACTGAGAACAACTGAAGTAGAGTATGTCACAGCTTGTTCAGCTAGCTATGAGGAAGTATGGCTGAGGAATCTACTGTATGATTTATTTGATCTCCATTTGGATGCTACTTGTATATATTCTGACAACTAGAGTTGTGTGAAGTTTTCAAAGAACCCGATGTTCCATGACAAGTCAAAGCATATCGAGATCAAATATCACTATATCAGGGATATGGTGTAGAGAGGATTAGTGAAGCTCCAGTATGTTGCGATAGACAAACAGATATATGATGTGTTGAATAAGCCATTAGACAGAGTGAAGTTTGAGTACTTCAGGGAGAAGCTCGATGTTCTCTAGATCGATGCTCCATCCAAGGAAAAGTGATGAGTCCATGAGCCATTCTAACATGGTGAGAGGATTGGTTCCTTCCATGGTCAGATGTAAGGGATGAGCCATTCTGTCATGGTGAGAGGATTGGTTCCTTCCATGGTCAGATGTAAGGGATGAGCCATTCTGTCATGGTGAGAGGATTGGTTCCTTCCATGTCAGATATGAGTGCTGAGCCATTATGATGTGACTATAGGATTGGTTCCTACATGATCATATATAAGTGCTAAATGTCATTCTATTGGAGAATGGAGGCACCTGTTTAGTTACCAGTAATTTGTTTAGTCTGGGACTCACACTCAGCTTGGGTTGAGAGTCTTTCTAACATGATGTGTGAATAAAAGTTTCCTATCATGATGTGTGAATAAAGTTTCCTATCATGATGTGTGAATAAATTTTCCTATCGTGGTTAGATATAAGTGTAGAGCCTTTCTGACATGATGTTTGAATTTTCCTATCATGATATGTGAATAAAGTTTCCTATCATGGTCATATATAAGTGCAGATTCTTTCTGACATGATGTGTGAATAAAGGTTTCCTATCATGATGTGTGAATAAAGTTTCCTATCATGATGTGTGAATAAAGTTTCCTATCATGGTCAGATTTAAGTGTAGAGTCTTTCTGACATGATGTGTGAATAAAGTTTCCTATCATGGTTAGATGTAACTGCAAAGACTTTATGACATGATGTGTGAATGATTTTCCTATCATGGTCATATATAAGTGCTGAAGAAGATGAAGACCTACTTGGAGACTAGGCTTACAACCAACATGAAAAACGGTTGGCTCTGTAGAACTTCCTCTGATGAGAAGAATCATGAGATAGCACCCATGATGATTATCCAGTAGTGATGATACATATCGAGTGATGATCCAGATTCAGTGATGGTATAGATCCAGTGATGATCCAGATCCGGTGATGAAGATTACTTGAAGATGAAGATTACAAGAACTCGATGATGATGCAGTTGATACAGAGAAGAAGACCAATGCTGACAAATTGTGTCGAGAGAATACCTTCCTAGTTAAGAGGGAGTGTTTATGTATTTGTAACTTCAGAATGTATTCATCCGTATATCTTATGTATTGTACCCCCGAGTTTTATTCCAGGAAGTGTCTGTAATGTATTTGAGTCATGTCATGCCCCGATGTTCCTATCGAGAGATTGAATAATGTAAACAACTCATGTAAATCCATTGTGGGTAACTCTTCTATTGATCAAGGGTTAAAGTCCCCATAGTTTTGGGGCACTAGGGTTATTAGACTCTCCTAAAAAATTTAGCCCTCGGTGATTTAATGTAAGTTGGGTCATTAGTACCCTAGTTGTGGTTACTCGAGCCTACATAACTGATTTAGGATTACTCGAGCCTACATAACAGAGTTAAAAGTTAAGTGAATGAAAGAATATAAATAGAGAGTGAGACTCTCTATTTATTACACACACTCACTCACTAGGGAAAATGAGTGAGAGAGAAGAAGCTGGAATGATCTTACTGCTGTCAGGAGATCATCTTACTATTTTGGGTTTTACTTTTGGTGTTGATTCTATCTCTGAGGAAGTTGCAGGATTTTCTCCTTTATGGTTTCCCTGAGGAAAATCTTTGTGTCTATTGTCTCTTGTGTTTGATTGTTGTGCTTGTTATTCTCTCAATTAAAGATCCTAAGATAATTCTATCTTGAATGATAAAAATATAACATCTTTTTTTATTACTTGGGAGACTCCTTCAAGCCATAAAATGACATATTGAGTTTGCAAGAAACTATACTTTTTTTTATGATGAACAAACCCTTTTGGTTGTTCCATATATATTTCTTCATCCATATCTCTGCTAATGATGATTTTGTGAGTAGTAGGAGCCCCACAACATGTATTTGTAAAATCCATCATCATAACTAACAAAGATATACTACTTTGATTTCGGGTCCATATTAGAATGTTGGTTTTTAGAAATGAGAGCATAAGCATTACAATTTTTTTCTCTATATTTTAGTAATCACAATTCAAAACTAGTCTGTATCTCTTCATGAATTGTAAAGTATATAGAAATTGGTGGTGATTGATAATTTTTTATGCAATTTGGAATTACTAAACATGCTCCTTTATCTATCAAGAAGAGTCACATTAACACATTCAACAACACCCTTTTGCTCAGGAGTGTAAATTTTGGTTTTATTCCTTTCAAAACTATCTTCCTTGAATTAACTTTCAAATTCAAAATATGTGAACTCACCTCCATTATTTATTCGGAAACACTTGATTGACCTTCCTATAGTATTTTCAACCAAAAATCTAAACTTCTTAAACACATAAACTTTTCTTTTGATGAAATAGAAAGACACCTTTCTAGAGTAATCATCTATAAATGTCATAAAATATGACAATCCCACAAAAGTATTAGATTATTGAGAAGTGCGCAATAACATATAAAAATAGATTACTAACATATAAATGAATAACTAAAATCTTATTAATCTAATATCCCATTAACACCAACATCAAATAATTAATAATATATATGCAAGAAAGGAAAGGAAAGAAAAAAGAGAGAACCAATTTTACATTGTAAAACCCAAAATGTGGAAACATCCATGTAAGGTTTGATGTTATTATTCTTAAGGAAACTTACACTCTTACAATCTTGAGAGCTCTTACATAGGCTTTACATTACAACTTTACAATATTTTTCATATACTTTTCATGTATTTTTTCAAATTTGGCACATGGCTTGAGGGATATTCCTTTCTTAGCCTAAGTATTCTCTTGATCTACTAGCACTACTTCATATGACTGATTTGTTGGAAACATAATCTTTTGAGTTATGTATTATTCAATATAAACAAATAATCATGAAGAGTCACATCTTATTGTATTTGTACATGTACCATCTTAAAGGAGAAACATGTTATAATATAAAACAATAAATATATACTTAGAATGAGAACCCTAGACATAACAACTTATATTTTTGCATAAAAAAATCTAAAACAACATCCGTTTTGAAAAGTAGTGTTATCTATAGGACCGTTTTTATGAGGCTAAATTTACAACTTTTTTGAAATATTGACTAATGCCCCTTACAATCAAAATAGTAAATTAACCCTCAAATCGAAAAGAGGTGCTACTAATAGCACCCTTTTTCATTTCAAAACCATGTTTAAAAAAAATTAAATAAAACCATCAGTGAAAAAACATGAAATAATAAGACAATTTTAGCCTAATAAACTGAATCTAAAAAGAATGAAAAGAATGCAAATTTTTTAGCAAATTTGGAGTAGTTTTTTTCAAGGACAATATTATATATATAAAGGTTTTAAAACAAAAACAAATAGTGTTCATAACTAATTTTTTAATAGTTATTTAAAAAATGTGTATTAAAATGATCTTTTTTAAAGTAATGTTAAAAAAACAAGAGAAAAATAGGGGGAGGGGGGAAAACATTATGATTTAATGTGAAAAGGAGGTGGGTAAAGGGGGCTAGGGAGGAGAGTCACGATTCTCAAAATCATGTCACTTCTCCCTACCCTCCTTTACCCACCCTCCCTGCCACCCTGCCACCCTCTTCTCCCTACCAGATTCCCCACGTATCCCCTCGCCACTCCCCACTACGTCACTCTTCACTCCCCCCTTCCCTCCATGTATACTTTAAAAGTAGTATATAATATTAAATTTAAAATATACATAGACGAGAGGGGTTAGGAGGGAGAGGGGAGTGGAGAGGGGATACATGGGAAATGGGAGAGCAAGTAGGGGGTGGTGTAGGAGAAAGCTGGTAGAGGGGGGTTTCTAAAGGGAGGTAGGGAGGATACTTCAGTAAATGCAAACTATTTTTACACATATTTTTATATCATTATTTTTTAAACATTATTTTTGCACTTTTTTTTTGTATTTTTTTAACCCTTATAGTTTTTATCTCTAATCTTGTCATTTAAGAAAAATCCAAAATTTCTTACAAAAATGTCACAATTTTCATCTTTTAATTTTTTAATTTTCTAATTTTCTAATTTTGGGTTCTAAAATTGGCTTCTTGTGTGTGGATTTTACAACGATGCTTTAAAGTGTTTTTTTTTAAACATAGTTTAGAAATGAAAGAAGGTGCTTCTAGTAGCACCACTTTTTGATTTGGGGGTCGATTTATGGTTTTGGTTGCAAGGGGAACTGAATGTGGTTTCAAAAAAGTTGTAAATTTAGCTCCCCCACCAAAAGTTATATTTGTAGCACCATTTTTTGAAATGGGGGTGAAAAAAATACTAAATGTCACTTCCAAAAAAATTAAAACTCGGTTGAGTTCACATTTGATAGTATAATACATTGAAAATGGAATTCTTTTCTATTCTCATTTTCCTTTTTAATCCTTGGATATATGGAAAGCTTGGCATTCCAACAGTTGTATGAAAGTGAGGTTCTGGCAACTGGAACATCATTCCATATATGGATCTAACTCATGTTCTCGCTCAACAGTTCCCTATGGAACTTGGTTCAAGGCTCAATGATTCCCTATAGAAAATGGTGGTGTAAGGATCACCAAAAACTAATGTCTAGAAGGAGAAAAGGAGGATAATGTCTTCTACTAAATAGTGGTATCATATCCCTGTGGCCTTAACTGTACTCCCTAGCATATTAACACCATCCTGCCAACTATATGCACTATCCTTAGACCTATACTACAAATTCTTGAGAGATTATCTACAACATCTTGTCCCTTTCCCATTACCTCTTGGGAACATTTATTGTAGTTGTTTTTCTCTTAGATCAACAAACCCTAACTCTCTCCATTTTTCTCTCCATTCTACCTCTTCATAGAATCCTCTCTCCACACAACCTAGCTGAAACCATGGTGTAGATTATGACCATAATTTAAACCCTACTTGGTGCACTATTGTTCTCATTTGAGAATCCTCTCTATGTGTATTGATACTCCTCATTATTTTCATGACCTAAATCGTATCTTTGTCTTGTCTTCCGTCCATGTACTCTTATTCATACTCCTTTATCCATTGAATTTATCTCTGCATGGAAACTTGTATGTGGAGCCACTATACTTATATTTTGATGTGTCACACCTCTACGTGATCATATAATTGCACTATGAATTTTTGTTTCTCATCATGTACATGGTATAATGCTCTAGTCATGCATGGGTATAGTGTTAAAGCTCAAATCAAGTATAATCACTTTCACAGTTCCTCTCATTTTACCAATCTCAATCCTTTGTTCATGGATCTCACAACCAATTCGAGTGGGGGTTGTTTGTGAAGTTATTTTTCTTAAGGTTGGGTTTTCAAGACCTGTCACATGTTGCCCAGGAATTATGCAAATGATAGTGTTACAATGGGAGCCATCATGTCTTTAAGTCTCCTCTATGAGCCAAGCCCAAATCGAAAGGGGGTAAAAACAACAAAAGGGGTTTTAAAGGGAGTAAAGATTCCAAATATGTTAGAAACAGTGGAGTTCCAACGAGGAGAAGGAGAATGATACACTTGTGAAAACATCAATCCATGTTTTAGATAATTATGTTCGAGGAAAACAATCTAAGTGTTTTCAGTGGTTATTTAAATGGTAGGGTTTAAGAGGGTTGTGTTAATAATTCTAGAAGAATAGCAGATAATGAAACTCACTATTAGGTTGTAGTTGATGGTTGTAAGTTTTCCTATGAGTGCATTGTGTACAAAAATAATACTAAATATGTATTAAGTACTTCACAAAGTTTTGAAGGGTACAAACACCAAGGACTATGTTATTCTTAAGGGGTGGAGGATGTAATATCATACTTATTTACCCCTATAATTATAACCGAAAGTGTAATTATGTACTTTCTCATGTCAAGGAGCTCAAGCAGAGGCCCCATAGGTAAAACTCTATAAGTATGAGTGTAAATTCCTAAGTTGTATTGTGAATTGTAGACTTAGGAAACTGAAGATTTGACACCACTAAAATGATAGGGAATGGAATCCGTTATGGAAAGAAGTTGAATGGATATGTAGTCATGATTTAATGATGACTGTCATGTTAGTGCTACAAGAACTTAACAATGAAAGTGAATTGTGGCATTCACTAAGACGAAACTTAATTTTAAAAGTGATGCATAAAATATGATTAAAGGTTAGTCCTAGGAGGGGACTCTAAAGAACCACTAGTGGCTGCAAGACACTAGGAACCACCTACCACTTAATGATTAGTAGGACGCTAATTAATACTAAGAGATGATAAATAAAATCAAGAAATTAGACAAGATGTTATTGATATCCTAGTCTCCACAGAAAGTCAATTAGTTGAATATACTAGAATTATTGTTGTAAAAAGAGAAAATTGTCTGAAACTTATCTTTATCGCCTTCATATTCTACAAAGACAAGGTAAATTTTGTACAATGAGAAAGATAGTGTTTGGTGAATCGAAGTTCGTTTCTCTTTTTCTTTTACTGTGCTGGGATTGGAAAATCCTTATAGTAATGAGCCATCTTCACTGTCTAAAATCGTATATTTTTGTGTGGTCTCTGGTTTTAAACGGGGGAGTCGCCATATACCAATTAGCCGTCCTCACCATCTATTAGAATATTTCTCTGTCGAGACAAGATACATATGTAGAACCTTTTCTTTTAATTGCTAAGAGTTTTTGATACGTGTTGGAGATAATGTACAGTTCCTGCAACTCATATCTCTTGGAGGGAAACATGTTAACTGCGTTAAATCTGGAATTCGGTGATTGTCTAAATTTTAATTTGCATGAAAAACGTTTTTCCAAGGATGGCATGGAGAACATGTGCCGGCGTTTTATTAAATCTTGCGTGAAAACAAAAAATGTTTTGTCCTAATGTTGAAAATGTTTTTGCCAATTTTAGAAATGAAAACGTTACATGAATTTGAACTAAATTTGGCTGAAAAACGTTTTTCCAAGGCTGGGATTGAAAACATATGCTCGTTGCCTGAGTTTTAAGTAAATTTTCCTTAAAAACGGTTTACCTGAATAGTAAATTAAAATACTTTTGCTTCATCTGAGTTTTAATTTGATATTTACCTGGGAAGTCCAATTGCCAAGAAGAAAGAAGCGTGGGACTAGCTGAATCTTTTGCCATTTCCAAAAATTGAAAATGATTTGATTGAATATTTGAGAAAAAGTGCCTTGGTTTTTGCCTTAATTCTTACATGATTTGAAAATGATTTTTGAGAAAAGATTTGAATAGCAACATTTTACCTTAATTCTTGCATGCCAAAACAGAAAATCATTGCGTGAGCGAAATCTTGAATGAAAACGATTAGGGTATGGAAACGATTACATGTGTTAATATGAAGAATCACGTTTCGACAAGAAGAGACCGGGACGTGTTGCCTATGGTTGAGCTTTATCTTATTAAATATTTTCCTAATATGTTTGCTTCAAACTGATATGTGTTGAATAAAAACGTTTCCTTAGAAAACTTAAATTTAAATTTGATTTTTGGCTCCGCGTTTCATGCCAAGCCAATAGAAACAGAAAACAATTACTTAATTTGATTTTATGAGGCTCGAAGTCATTTCTAAAGAACAATCCCATGTGAAAAAGAAACAACTGTCCAACCCTTGATTGATAAGTTTGATAGAGTTAGGCATATAATTAAAGATTGATATATTAATTAAGATCGGTTCAAGGCTTGAGAAACTCTTAGAAATAATCTTTTACACATTTATATAGATGAATTAAAGCTACTTAAAGAGAATGATCACTGTCAATATAAAAGACAAGCTACAAAATAAGTTAAATCATGTGAATTTTGCATGGATTAAGTCTATGCTAGGAGCAACCAAAAATTTTTCTTTTATAAATAAGTTTGCTTATTTAAATTGACCAGGGGAGGGGAGTCCACAACCCTTACATACCATATCTAGTAATTCTAATTCTAATAATATAATGAGGATGAGATATGGTGTTATAAAGTAAGAAGGCTTTAAGAAAAAAGAAAAAAAAATCTTATATAGTGGATTTTGGCTCATCTTGGGGGTTGGCTCTTGCTAGATAGAATGCACCTGAGGTAGAGAGTCAAATGGTTGGGTGGAATGTCATAGTAAAGTTTTTGGTCTCCAAAAAAGTGAAGTCATATACATCAATCCAATTTAGATAAGCATCTTTTGGTGTTCTATTATTATCTCGCAACTGACATCAAATTTCGTAATAATGTATTCTGGTTCTGTTGGGTGAAATGAATAGACATGAACTTGTAAATATCTTTTTTCTCCAATAAAACTTGTAGTATTTATTTCAATGTTGTTATTTTTATAATCTCATGACTATGAACAATGTTTAGTGGGTGCATTGAGATATAGTTAATCTCCATCTCATAAAAATATTAATTTTTCATGGATGAATAAATAAGGTAAAAGGTTCATATCTACTTAACGTTTGAAGATTAACTAACAAAACAATATTTTTGTTAGAAATATTTGTTATGAAATGAATGAGTAATATGGCAATTGAAAATTATAACTATATAGTTATGTGGAATAGTTTATGTTGTTATCGTTATAATCTCATGACT
>LPNX010726870.1:43658-157954 GCA_001517045.1 Pseudotsuga menziesii
ATGAACACTGTTTATTGTGTGCATGGAGATATAGTTAATCTCCATCTCATAAAAATATTAATTTTTCATGGATGAATAAATAAGGTAAAAGGTTCATATCTACTTAACGTTTGAAGATTAACTAACAAAACAATATTTTTGCTAGAAATATTTGTTATGAAATGAATGAGTAATATGGCAATTGAAAATTATAACTATATAGTTATGTGGAATAGTTTATGTTGTTATCGTTATAATCTCATGACTATGAACACTGTTTATTGTGTGCATGGAGATATAGTTAATCTCCATCTCATAAAAATATTAATTTTTCATGGATAAATAAATAAGGTAAAAGGTTCATATCTATTTAACTTTTGAAGATTAACTAACAAAACAAGATTTTTGTTACAAATATTTGTTATGAAATGAATGAGTAATATGGTAATTGAAAATTATAACTATATAGTTATGTGGAATAGTTTATATGAGTTATCATTACAATAAATTTGACCTTTATGTGGGGCCTTCTTCCTTCTCCAAAAGTCACTCTTTGGGCCAGTTTTGGCATTGGAGGAGGTATTCACAAAACCACCACCAATGGCATCAATGCTAAGATTTTGGACCTTTTGAGTTGGCTCTTGAAGATCAAAATATCCCCTAAAATTCAGTTTTTGGGAATGGTTCTAAATCCCCCAAAAAAGTGACTTTTAGGGGCATTTCAAAATCCCCCTTGTAGACAACAATGGGGGTGGTTCTAAGCCCCGCTAAAATCCCTTATTACAAACCTTTGTGGGTGTTTATAAAAACCTCTTGTAGGTACCTATGGGGGTGATTTCAAAGGCCCCCACCAGTGATAGGTTCCTATGGGCACAGTTCTAGCCCCCCCTAAAAGTCCATCTTACCAACCTTTAAGGGCGGTTTTTAAGAAAACCACCCAAAGAGCGACGATGGTAAAATTTTTGTATTTATAAATGGTTCTGGAAGACATCAACATGGACACTAAAAGTGAATTTTGGGGGCATTTCTATCCCCCCTCCCCTTCCCCCTTGAAAAAAGTGAATTTTAGGGATGGTTCTAAACCCCCATAATAGAAACCTATGGGCAGAGTTCAAAACCCCCCCTAAAATTCCTTATTAAAAATCTTTCGGGATAGTTACAAACCCCTTTTATAGGTACCTACGGAGGCATTTTGAAACCCCACTCATAGTCACGTACATGGATGATTTGAAACCCCCCCCTTAAGACTCCATCTTACAAACCGTTGGGGACGGTTATGAACACCCCTTATATCAACCTACAGGTTGGGTTTTGAACCCTCCTCATTGTAACATACGAAGGATGTTTTGAACCCCCCTCGTAGTGACATATGAAGGTGGTTTAGAACCCTCCTCATAGAAACATACAAAGACAGTTTGAAACCTAGCCTATGGCCATAATAAATCATAATAAAATATATTTTTATTAAAAATACAAATATTGCAATATCATTAGGGCATAGAGGAATCAAACCATCAACCTCTTACTTGTAAGGAAGGCGATCTTTTATTGAGTTGGCACCCTTTAAGAATTAGGAAAATGAAAAATATTAACACTGTGATTGCAACATTTGTAATTCTAAGAAAAAACAATAAAATCTAAATACAACCATGCTCAAAATACAATTTATATTTGCAAAGATAGCCATGCTTAAAATCCAATTTATTTTTTCGAAGAATATTGTTGCATATGAGTATAATTTCATTATTACTAGCTATGGACCAATCCAATACCAATGAAATGGTTCAAGGTTTATTGATGAAGTTACCATACTCATGAGGGTTTAATACTATGAAACCCAATTCCTTGAGTTAAGTCCCAAGAGAACCAATGTCTAGAAATGAAAACCATTGATGCTCTGCAAGCCACCATTGTATTGTTTACAATCTGGAATTGTTTTTCCCATGCTCAAATTTGTAGATTGGGTTTCAAACACAAGTATGTGGAACTGTGTATATCCTAGTGAAGAATTCCTAATATGATTATGTAAATTGATTCTTCTTCCTTAAATTACTTTGCATTCCAATCCCTTCAATTCAACTTTCATCAGAAGTGAAAAAATGAAGCAAATACCCATGTCTAGAATACCTAAAACTAAGATAATCAAGATATATAATTAAAATCGAATGGGTGTGTGGTGTAGCATTAAGTTGAATGGTATTGAAGCCTGTATCAACACTAATACCCATGTTCAAAATCCACTGGGTGGGTAAAAATGAGTCAAAGAGAAAGGATCAAATGATTTTTTTTAGCATAGGAATGTGCATAGCAACGCCTCTTAGCCGATGGACACCTAAGTTACTATCAACAACATTAACACTTTGAATTGTCAAGTTAAAAGGTAACTAGGTTTTACTACCAAAGTATGCGTTAGATTATTGGGTTCTGGAGTTAGAGGATGATGCCTTTAGTCTTTGACGGATGATCTACCATGAATTATATCTAAATATTTTGATAGACATTCTTTCTTTGAGTTGTATATTTGAGGCATTCTACATATCTTGAGGGGGGGAGGTTCACATATTTGTAGGCATTCCATATCATTGGATCTTCTTGGAGAGTTCCTTGCATTACAAAATAATATTTGGCATACAAACCTCATCTCCAATGGAAATCACATGCTTCTCGCAAGTGTGTTATCACACAAATCGGTACAGGCAAATTCACTTAGTAATCAAAGGAAAACCAACCCTATTCACAGTTGGGAGCCTCTCCATTTAGACTACTCATTTTCTTGTCTTAGGGGTGTGTCCCTAAAACAACCATGTTTCCATCAAACCTATAATTTGAAAATACATTAAGAAGAGTATCACACAAAGACTCATTCTTGAGTTGTTTGTTAACAGTCAAGAACAAGAATTTTTTGAATAAAAACACAAATGGGTGAGATCCTATCCTTAAGAGAGTTATAACAAAATATTAACGAATATGGATCAATTGAATATTCCCTTTAGGTGAAGATACATAAAAATAAATGGAACTTAACTAACCCGTGCACCGCAATACAATTTAATCAAAAAGCAACCAATAGATTGAAGGAGCTAGAACAAGCATAATTAGAGCAGATCACATGTTTCCCAAGAGACTGATTACATCATAGTTAATGATAAGAGACAAGACACCATACATTTCCTTGGACACATTCCAACCTCTTTGATGTCTTCTCCCTCTATGCATATATAGGAGCCACTGTAAGGGATGGATTTACCCTAACTAGTTAAGAAGGTGTTGCCCCCAACAAATTCCCTTTCATTTTAGAAAATAAAGGGGCCCCATTAGAATTTTAAACACCTTCTTTTAGTTTTAACTTCCTTCATTTGTTAGATGATTTCATGGTTTTTGTTTTTTATCTTTCACTATTTTGGATTCTTGTACTTTGGTTTTCATCTCTTGATGTTTCTATGATTTTTGTAATTTGTCTCTCTTGACCTCCTAGTTTATCTTCAATGATTGCTTGCCCTTGTTTGGGATTTACTAAGATCATTATAAGGTTTGGTTTACTTTAATGTTACAAATATATGTTTCCAAGAACCATCGAGTTACTTTAATTGTAATCGGAAGATTCTAGTTTATCTCTAATTTTAATGGGAAGATTATAGCTTATCTCAGATAAAGTTCACCATCTCATTAAGATGCCACTAATAGAAGGAATCGTCATCCACATGTCCATCATTTCACCGAGATCTTCATGCTAAAATCATTGCTATGTTGCGATCTTGGAAATATAACTTATAAGGTATGCCAATCAGAAATATGCTACGTTGCTTAACATTTTCGAGAGCATCATTGAATAAATAAAACTAAAAAGTTATGAGATCACAAAAATGGAAGAGAATAACGCCTTTCTTAATGGATATAACGCTATGAAAAATCTCAATTCAGAAATTGCCCGAGTTTGGTGGTGAAATCGCGATATAATACCACTCATATTTATAACCACATAATGCACAAGACAAACCAATAAAAGAATTGCACAAGTGAGAGACCAAATTATCTCACACCACAACCACTCATTTGTTTATTAAGCACCTTCAAACAACTAAGCACAACACACCAACAACTCATCACTACAAGACACTCATAGCTAGAAATTTCTACATTATTCTAATACTCCTCCTTAATGGAGAAATGGATGTTCAACAACTCCTAATATTGACCTAAGCATTTCAAACTTTGGCTTCCCAATTGGCTTAGTAAACATATCAGCCACATTTTCATCACTATTACAATACACAAATTTATTTCTTTGGATTGAAGCTTTTCTCTGACAAAATGATGATGGATCTCAATATGATTTGATCTTGCATGAAACGCTGGATTGTTTTCCAACTTGATTGAACTCTGGTTTTCCTATTTTATGACCATTGGACCTTCCTTCTTTTTTCCAAAATATTCAATAACTCTTCGTAACCAAACAACTCCATAGGTAGAGGTGCATAGTGCTTCATATTCTGCTTTGATGGATGAAAGGGAAACAAATGGTTGTTTTTTAATAATCCATGAGATGACACATGATCCTAGATTGAACACATAACCTGTTGTAGATATTATGTCATCAACATCTCCTCCCCACTCTGAATAGGAATATCCTGTCAACTCAACATCACAATTATCAGTAAATTCAATTCCATAAGTGTAAGTTCCTTTCAACTAATGAAGCGTTATTTTTGCAGCTAGCCAATGATTCTCATGAGGCTTGGCCATAAACTGACTGAGCATGCTAAATGAGTATGCAATATCTGGTCTAGTATTGGTGAGATAATTGGGACTTCCCACCAATTGTCAATATAAAGTTCTGTCCACTTCATTTGATTCATCATTGTTTCTCAGTATTTCATTATGCATCAATGGATTAGATACTTCCTTGCATTCATTCATCCCGAACCTTTTGAAAATATTCAATGTATAGTTTCTCTGAGTGATTAGAGTCTTTCCTTTGTCACTCTATAGTTGAAGACCCAAACAATAATGCAATTGTCCAAAACATTTCATGTCATAGACTTGAAAAAATGCTCTTTTATGGATGTAATTTCTCCATCAACATTTCCTATAGTATGAGATCATCAACGTATAATGAAATTAAGGCTAACTTCTCATCTTCATCTTTCTTCATATACAAATTAGGATAATTATTACTTCTTTGAAATCTTGGTTTAATGAAGAAATTTTCATTTTTTCTATAACATGATATAGGAGCTTGTTTTAGACCATATAATGATTTCTTTAATTTACACACTAGATATTTTTATTTGATTTGACAAATCCTTCGGGTTGTTCGAGATAGAATTCCTCTTTCAATTCACCATTTAGAAAGGAAAAAATCACATATAACTGATGAAGTACCCAATGATATTTTGTAGCTATTGCTATCATTAATAACATTGTGCTCATGTTTTCTACTAATGCAAACATATCCGCAAAATCTATACCTTTTTTATGTGAGTATCGTCTAGCAACTTATCTATCCTTATATTCATCAATGGTATCGTTAGCCTTAATTTTTCATTTATACATCCATTTACACCATATGGGAACTTTCTCTTTAGGAAATTCAGCTAATTCCCATGTATTATTCTTCATTATAGACCCATATTCGTTATTCATAGCATCTCTCCATTCTTTATGTTCTTTATCTTCTTGATATGTTACAGGCACAACCAAATTAATAATATGAGTCACTAATGCATAGTAATTGTACCGTAAGGGTGGTTGGGTTTCTCAAGATGACCTCCTTGATGTTTTTCTGCTTTCGTCTTCTTCTCCTTTTTTTGCAATGTCTTGATTGCTTGATCCTTCCCATCCTTCAATCCATGCACCTTCCTTATCTTGCTCATTTTCCCATTCCTTTTCTTGTTCAAATCTTGTATCAAATTTAGCATAATCATCATTGTTAAAAGAAGCATTCCATACACCATTATCATCATCTGTAAACTCATGAAACACCACATCCCTGCTTGCAATTAATTTATGTGATCTAGGATCATACAATTTATATTCCTTATGATCATTACAATAGCCAATAAAATGCATTTAATTGTAATATCCCAAATTTTGGACCTAACACTTATGGGCATGAGCCCCGTTGATTATGATATTACCTTCATGTTTTATTTTGATATACTGGGTCAAAGAGCACACTACATATGAGCATGATGATTTGTTTGATATACTGGGCATAAGCCAATTGCATATGATATATATATATATATTTGCTTGTGTTGGGTGTGAACCCTGAAGCACGTGATTGATGAGATGTTTTGTTTTGAGCGAGGAGCTCTGGAGCACATGGGTAAATTGATGTTTTGTGTTGAGCGAGAAGCTCTAGAACACATGAAAAGATAATTTGGAAGTTTTGGCCATAAAATCTGGAACCTTCCATGTTGATGTTGAGCATAAGCTCTGGAACATCGGATCCTTGGCCATTGTATCCCTAAGTGTATCCTACAAGTACATCCTAGCATTAGTGTTGAGCGAAGAGCTATGGAATTGCACTAAGTTTGTAACTAGTTGGGTTTTAGCATTGAGTATGGGCTCTGTTCAGCGATAAGAGTTACTGAAAAGAATTAATGATTCCTGAGTGAAAACGATTGAAGAAAAATATTGATCTCATCTAACTTATTTATAAGTGATTAAATGAAATTTCGAATATATGTATTCTCATCAAGTCCTGAAGAACTATCATGTTATACAAGGTAATCCAACATACAAGAATGTTTAGAGTTGCCTAGCCTAGTATACCTAACCATCTACTTGATGACCTTAATGAAGAAAGTGTCATAAGTCTAGAGATCACAATATGTGATACCCTAAGACAAATATTAACAAATAATATATTATTATATATTTTATACAAAGTATGTATAAAGAGTACACATAGTAATAATATTAAAAATTTAAGAAAGAAGAAAACAATCCATCTATTACTATTATTACTAAGATAAATATTAAATATTATAATACCTATAAAAGTTCAATTAGGAAATAGTTGAAATTTCCTAAGTTAAATTATTAAAATTTTACACACTGTAATCTATGGCATCAACCTCTTACATAACTAACTCATTATAATAATAAAAATTACCATTTATTTAACCCTGTCAATGTTTACCAACAATGATAGTTGCTAGTCGTAGGGTTACAACACAGACAAACCCCACTTCTTATTTCTTAAACAAAACCGTAAATAGTAAACAAATATTCATAGCTATGAGGCCAGGAAACGCCAATGCCATACGACATGGCCCCAAAGCCATAGCGTTGTCACACAAGTCATCCATAAAACCAACACTTACAATGAATGAAAAATCCAGATAGTCCACGAAATAATAACCATAGAAAATGACACTACATACATTTATAAAAACCATTAAAGAGTTTAAACATTCATTTATTACCGGCCTTGCACCATTGCAAAGCAATGGTGCTGCCCATTTCCTTAAAAATAAACTTCAAAAAAATTCACGCATAACCTGTCGAGAAGATACCCAAGCCCTTTTTGTTACACGGAGCACCCATTACTATTTTTCCCAATACATTTCAAGCTCAGGCCCAAAGGAATTTAAAAACTGCGACAACAAACTCCAATGTTGTCACTTTTACAAAACACAGAGATCTTTAAGTTACAGTCAAACCCCAACCCAAAACACATCCATTAGAAACCAAAACCTAGCATTCACAACCACGACGAGTATCATCTCGGTCGTAACCATAAAGAAAAAAGAGGGAAATTTTTTTTCACTTGTACAAAGCAGGCTTACCTGAATGGGTATGGATTTTTCCACAACGCTATCCACGAGACACGAATCCCATTTCTTCGCTACACTCTGCAACCTCCAAACATGAAGCAAAATGAACCATGAGAAGTATGTGATGTTACACAAATTGAATCAGCAAATGATGCTAATAACACAAAACGATCACATACCTGTCAATCCATTGAAATGGTATCTCTTCATACTGTGCAGGAGGAGAGTACAAGCATCCAAGCTGCAAATGACCAAACACTAGTGTTGAGCCAAGCCATAAGCTGGGCTGCCACTTTTCCCAATGCGCATTGAAAGTGCCACCCTGGTTCCCATTAATGTCCTCCAAGCACAAACTCCTATAGTTCATAACGCGATATATTACCATATATTTCCAATGCATGTGATATGCATAAACCCCACTATGCATTGTTTAAACTTAGGCTTTAAGCCCTAAGTCCATGGCATATGAAATATGCCATGGAACGTTTAAACAAAGGTTATTTTACAAATGTATTACATTATTAAATTTAAAACCATATAGTAAGAGTATGCAGGGTATGAGCAAGTCATAATCATTTACACCATGATAATAAGTGTCACATAAACAACCACTAGTAGAAAATGAGAAATTAATGACTAAAAAAATGACTAAAATCATGCTATAAATGACTATTTTTGAGTCGGTGACTAATAGTAGCAAATTTCCACTATCTTATAGTTAGTCGTATTTCACTAGTCATTAATAGCTTGACTTAGTAGTCATTGATTTAGTCATTGATAGACAATGATTTAGTCATTGATAGACAATGCTTTAGTCATTGATAGTCAATGATTTAGTCATTGATTTAGTTATTGTTTTAGTCATTGATAGCCAATGATTTAGTCATTGTTTTAGTCATTGATAGTTAATGATTTAGTCATGGATTTAGTCACTGATTTAGTCACTGAGTTATTCATTGATTTAGTCGTTGATTTAGTCACTGATTGCAACCATTAATGACCAAATATATGACTAAATAAACTACTAGATGTTAACATATTAATGACTACGCTAAATACGACTAAGATATGGGAAATTAACTACTAATAGTCGTATATATGCAAATTTAGTCATTTTTGTAGTCACAAATTTATGATAGGGCACGGAGGAATCGAACCACCAACCTCCTGCCTAATTATAGGAAAGCGCTCTACCATTGAGCTAGCACCCTTTAAGAAGTTGTGATTGCTTGACAATGATGATATTCAAACAAATTTATGATAGATATCAATCTACAAACTACATAATTATTGCTTTGAGGGACAAAGATTGAAAAGCTATCTTTAGAAAGTCCAACATGGACAATACCAGAAGACACTAAAGTGACATCTGTTCTTTCACTTCTTCCTATTTCAATGTGCCCACTACCCAGCTCAGATGAACCCTTGTGTGTGTCATAGGATGAATTCTTCAATAGACTTTTAAAACCTTCATGACTCCTACATTTCATAGTAGGATCAACTAAACTAGCATTCTTTCCATGGAAAGCTTCCCCAGCAGTATTTACACGTGAATTTAATTTTATATATGTTCCATTCATTGCATTAGGTTTGGAATCAATATGTTTTTTAGATATAAATGTTGATGACTTCCCACCTTTATTGACCAACAGCTTGCCATGATCAAAACTCAACCTTGATGCCGCAACTTCCACCACCAAGGCAGGGAGATTTAATGTTGGAGACACTAAAAGTGAATGAGATGAACTTGTTTTAGGATTAGAGGAGCCTTGAACAACTAGGATCCTCATACTAAATGATTTTTAAGAAACTTCTCGGTCATTGTGTTTGACCCAGGCTTGCAGATAAAACCTGGCACAAGCAAAAAATATGCATCAAGTTAAACTAGCATCAAGTCAAAGCTGTGGTAGACAAGTCTGACTCAACTGCTGCAAGTTTGAATCACAACCAATTGTGCATCAGCTGATATTTTCCTCAGTTTGGGCCAAGTCCTACTCTGGCCTCTCCAAGTTTTTCCCTAACCCAGGTTTTGTAACACATATTCTAAGAGCAATGGCCCAAAGGTCATCCACTCTTGATTAACAACTTAGTAATGAAACCCAACATTTGGATTCTCTTTTATCACGTTTAATTAAACACCCGTTGCATTTGTGTCTTGAATCTCATATTCATTTTTTTAAACTACTTTTGTATACTAAATAGATTAACTTAGAATGCAAAATCACAAGAGTAGCTGCAATTTAAAATCATTCATTTTGTCTCCGATTGATCATGATACAGACTACCATTGTATTAACAAATATCCTAACACAGAAGCATGGGAATTCATTTTATAGATGTATATTACTCAAATGAAGTGAGACAATGTCTCCATTGTATTAACATGAGAAATATCTGAACACAGGAGCATGGTAATTCATTTTATAAATGTATATTACTCGAATAAAGTGGGACAATGAGTGTAATATTGGTAATATAATGTTTTGAATAGCTACAAAGAAGGATTGTTCTGTAAAAGGTTAACTTCACAGCTATAGTTGACTGACATGATGGGACATCTTCATCACACATGAGTGTCGGAGGTCATTGTTTCTAGAGCTATACTGCATCGAGACAAGCATTCTTTTTTTCTAGTAAGAATGGATGTCTTGATGAAGATAGCTCTAGAATGCATGTTTTTTTTAGATTCTAGGTGCTAGGGCCTAGAGCTTGAAATGCTCTCCCCTTGGGAAGAGATCCACATAGGAACTCTTCCCAATTGGAGAACCTTTCAAGCTCTAGACCCTAGCACCTATCTAGTCAGGTTTTGGTACACTAGAGAAAGATGCACCCACTTTCACACACTATTAATTTTAAATCATTTGTGTCATCTTGCATTGTTTCATGATCAATGATTGCTCAAAATATATTTACTTCACTTGATGTACTGTATTGTTGATCTTCCTTTCAGTCCCATTAACCACTTTTTCCATGTGAGGAAATCAATAACAATTCATATTTTGATAATCCACAGAATCTTAAGCATTGTACTTGAGAATCCACATAACAAAATGTCACATAGACAAAGAACTAACATTGAAAACCCACAAAACAAGTAGCAAAAGCACTCAACTAACATTGAGCATACCATCCATTATTTGCAAGATGCAATTCCTGGATGTTAATTTCCCACTTAAACCAATCCGCCACAAATCCAAAGTAAAAAATTCTAGAAATAGATTATTCACGTTCAATGCACATGCATGAAAGAAAAATCTTGATAATGTGTTTCTACTAATTACATGGAAGCACAGGAATTGCAGTGTAATCTTAAATGATTTTGTTAATAGATGTTAACGTCAGCCTCAATCCATCTCTCTTTAACAAAGCAAGAAAAGCATCCGTATATAAACACATACTTACAACATTTGTAAAAGCTGATAAAACCTCTACTCGCTTATACCTGCAAAAGAGGTGACACCTGTAATAAGAGAATATGCCATAGAAAAACTTGGACTAAGTTCTACGAAGTATGTGTTTATGTCGAATGGATCAAGGAAAATATTGACCTTTAAATGAGAAATTAAACCAGTATTCATAATAGGCAGAGGACTTCAAACTTTATACTATGTAAAGTTACCATAGTTACAATTATACTCTTTATGTTTTAAAAATTTAACTTGACTATTTGTCATTCCTATGGACAATGCCACCTTGGATGTATCTTCTCATCAAGAGAGAAAATATTTTAAACACGCTCAGATTTAAGGGATGCCAAATTTTTTATTACATGAAAATAAGAAAGAAAATGTGGAGGAACAATTCATTGAGCCTTATGAGGATTGTGTTGCTATAGAGGAATTAAGTGGAGTCTTAGGAAAAGGTGCCCAGGAGGCTATTATAGGAGCGACAATGAGAGGAACCCTGGAATATTTGTTTGATATTTGATGTAAGCAAGGAATATAGTGTACAAAGTTCAAACAATCTGAATTGCAGGTAATTCTTTTTTCTAATTTATAAGTTAGTGCTGAAGCTGGAAAAAAATCCCCTTGGGAAATTTACCCGTGCCTGTTTTGGTCCCATTAAACATCCATCAACTCTTCCAGAATGAGCAAACCTAACTACATAATTCTCAACTGAATTTTGTACGTGGTGGCCAATTTCAAGGCTACAACATGCAGGTAATCCTTGTAATGTTGATATAGGATGAGTTTTCACAGTAATTTTACATTTATAATGTTCATTTTTTCAACGGCTTCATTTCTATTCCTTTTTATCATTGATACGAGATAAAAAGATATATCCATAGAGATAAATATATACACAGCCCAATATTATGTGAGAATGGTATTTTTTTTTACTTGTAATTGATTTTGTGATTGACAATAATGCATGCCTTTGAAGCATTTTCTATAGAAATATATGAATGCATGGTATCACCGTGAAAACATAATATCAGATTTTGTCTTTCTAGGAAATTCCTTATGATGGGTAAATTTCCTTTGAAGGGCACAAAAGGTTCCTAAATTTGATTGATCATAATATCTATTAATATGGAGTTGCAAGATAGGGATACACTATACAATCAAGGTATAAATACACTTTTCCTAAGGACTTTTGTTGTTCCTTATGACCTATTTCTTGGGGATATTATATATCCCATAGAGTCTTGATACAAACTTAAACTATAACCTAATTCACCCAATAGTCTCGAACCTCTTCCCTATACTACTCCCTAGCCTACCCTAAGTGATTGCTTAACCTGGAGCCTAGCTACAAACCTTAGGAGAGACCCTTACACAACCCTAGTTCCCAAAACTAAACCCTATCCTTTGTCCTACCCTTAGGCATGTCAAGAAAATATTTATTTCTTGACAGCCTTGAATAACCTAGATACTAAGCCCTAGTTACTAATTCATAAACTAAAATCCCTAGGACCCTTTTCTTTGTCCTTCTCCATACCTCAGCCTATGAGAAAGGATCGCTAATAGTCCAGATCAGAGAAATAAAATTCTCATTCAGACTTGAGGCCTTCCCCTTTTGCTATCGAGACTTGGACCTTTACCCAGACCTCATCCTAAATTTTTTGGCCCTCCTCTAAAAACACCCAACATTCACTCAGGGTTAGGCTCTGTAATCAGAGCTGACAATTGACTCCATTCACCATCCATGAATCGTGAGGTAGTACTCAGTGGGTTTTCCGCAAGGTTATTCCTTGGAAAAAAACATAAGCAACACTTAGCAAGGACAAATAAGAAAACTGGTTATGCAATAAAAGATAGCAAGACCTTAAGAGTGAAATAGAATTTCACAAATGTTCTGACATTATTATGATTTACTTCCACTACAAAAACAAATGATATGAAATCTAGAATACATGAGAGATCATAACCTTGTTCATTCTTTAAAATAACATTAGATCCCTTTATGACTACTTACTAATTGTCATGTTTGGTACAACCAAAAAATGTTAAAAATGTCATCTTAAAGAATTGAGACATGCTTCAAGTTAATGGAGCTGCATCATATTCATTATTCATCAAATTTCGATAATCATTAGGGAACTCCACTGTGTGCCACAGAAGACTTGAAGACCTGCATACAATTATGGCAGATAAGTACACACTCAAACAAATTTTTTTACAAGCAGCATCAAGTAAGGAAATTGAATACTATTTAAGCAACCAAATTAGACTGTTGATTAGAAAATCTGTACAAATCTCTGTAATAAACATAATTTTAGAGTATTATCTATAATAGTGATTAAACACCAAATCGATGGGTCCCTCAACATGAACACGTCTCTTGGGCTCCATACAAGCAGTCGTCTTGACTATCTTCCAATGATCATTGTATCAATAAATTTTATTAAATATTACTTTTGTTCTTTGGACATTATATTATGGCCTTTTTCCCTTTTCATATGATAGAATAGTTTGGTTCATTCCATTGGTATGAGAGCAGGTTTCAATCCCCATTTGATGGGTGCCAAGGTTTCTGGCTGGGGGCAATAAAAGAACAGGCTAAGAGCCCATCACCCTACTCGTGATAATAACCCTTTAATACCTATTTTTAGTTTTGTTTACCTCAATTTAAAAACCAGTGGCAGGGAATTGAGAGCAAAGGATTTTCTCACCATCTTTCATTGAGCTAATGAGGAGGAATTGAGCATTTTTAACACCATTAGCATAGATATTGTGGAAAAGGGATTGATTCCAATCTACTATTGTTTCCATTTTGTTTGTTGTTCAATATCTATTATAAGGATTCCAATGTCATCTTTCCCTCTTTTTGTCGATTTTTAATAAGATTCAATGCTAATGTAGAACGGATTTTTTATTTGCAGCAACCTTTTGTGTTGATTTCCATTTCTTTTTGTACCCTAGATTTACAGCTATAAATGCAATCTCAAGGTAATAAAGAAATATGGTGTACATAAGAAGAGTAAGAGAAAAAAGAGGAAAACACCACAACTGTCCCCCTCAGCCACCATGACAGAATGGCAAGCACCTTTGTAACATACCCAACTGCTTATCCTTGGCTATCAGGGTACCAAAATTCCTCCTTTGCCAATTTGACCTCTATGAAAAGCTTCCCAAGCAATATAAAGGAATTATCCTAAATGACCAATGGAAATCATACGCAGGTCAACTGAACATTCATGATCCAGATTATGCACTGAAACTTCTCCTCCACTGGACCATCATATCACATTTTATATAGGAACCATACAATGATTCCAATCAAATATTAATCTTTTGATCAGAATTCTCATATACAATGACATATCTCGTAATCAAATTGCATAAGCATAGGCAAATATTTATAAAACAAGCTCAAAATGATCACACTACCATTTCGTGCTAGATTAAGAGCTTAACACTCAAAGAACCACGGCTTACTTATCTTTAAACACACACATGGCAAGAACAATAAGAATGAATTAATAAACAATATAATAGAAGAAAAATTAAGAGAGCTTATCTTGTTTTAATTTTGTCAATGGCAACTAGTTGCTTCGGAGCTATTCACTACCCAACCATAGGCATCCAACACAAAAACCAACCTCAAGCTAGTCTATGAGGCAACAAGGGTGAAGGGACTTTCTATTGGCCATTTATTTCTCACTCAATCCAACCCACAGTGCTCATGAATTATCCAAACCTCTACTACCATAATGCAGCCAGTTTCAACCATCTGAACCAACCATGGACCTCTTCCTCTCAGCACATTACTACACAAGAAAAGGCCAATCCCTTATCAACTGTACAGTCCCTCGGGATATCTGTCTCAACAAGTCTCTAATGCAAGCAAAAAGAGGTCACTTATTATCTAGCCTTTAGTAAAATCCTGGTGTGGTAGTCTTTGGCTTTCAAAGTCAAGATCAAACACAAGAAATATTAGGATTACAACTCTATTCTCCATATACAAGCTCATTAAAGCCATTCCTTTGAATTCAACATTCCCTTACCATAACCCATTTCTTTTCCAGGTTATCCAAGCCAATGTTGCAAACAACATTTAGAGAAATATATCATCGAGGCTCTGCAAAGGAATTTATCGGGAATATTGGGGAAAATATCGGCAAGAAGAAACTTAGAACTAAAGAATTATAGAAATATGGGAAAAATTGGCAACCTCTCTTTTCACTCTTAAGGTCTTGCTGTCTTTTATGGCAATGTGGCATAACCAATTTTCTTATTTGTCTTTGCTAAGTGTTGCTTATTTTTTTCCAAGGAATAAACTTGCGGAAAACCCACTGAGTACTACCTCACGATTCATGGATGGTGAATGGAGTCAACTATCAGCTCTGATTACAGAGCCTAACCCTAAGGGGATTCTTGGCCCTCCTCTAGAGTATAGATTTGTTCTTTTCCACATTTGGATTGCATTAGAAGGTGTCCTTCATAGATTTAATTGCTAAATAATAATGATTGGATAGATACACATGACTAGAGATAGACATCAATAGCACTAAAAGGGTCGTCGAGAAGATAGACATCTGCATCCTAGTAGGCAGAAAATTTTATCCACAAAATGCTAGTCAAACCTAATGCTGCAGTGTGGGGATCTTTGCTTGGTTCCTGTATAACACATATGAATATAGAACTGGGAGAATGTGTTGTAGACCACGTTCTCAAGTTAGAACCTGAAAATGCTGCACACTATGTGGCTCTGTCAAATATATATGATGTAGCTGGTAGGTGGTCTGATGTAGAAAAGGTGAGAAAAATGATGAAAGAGAGGAGAATAGAAAGACGCCCAGGATGAAGTTGGGTTGAGATCAATAACAAGGTGTATTCTTTTGTCGTAGGGGACAGTTCAAAGCCAGAAACACAAAAAATGGATGAAAGAAGCAGTGAATGTTCCTAACAATAATTTTATGGTTGATGCAATGTTTATTTTGCATGATGTGGAATATGAATAGAATGAATTTATCTTTGCTAACGTGGCAGGACGCTAGCAATTACATCTGCACTTATTGTAATCTCCCCTGCAAACCCTATGAGAATATTCAATGATTTGATTTTGATTTTAAGCGAGTGAAACTCTAGGTGCCCAAACTCTCACCGTGACTTGGAAGCCCACACCATCTGATTATGATATTTCAATCATTGTAGTCTAGCTGCTCTTTTTCACTCATAACAATCTTGTTTAAAAACCTTAAGTGGGTGGTGACTACATTTCTTCCACCAGGTGTATTTCCAAAATGGTATTCTCGTGAAGATGCTAAACCATTCCCTCATTTGAAGTAGGGATTTTGTTCTTGGACTTGGAGGTCCATTTCATTCACTTTTGGCCCAAGGGAGAGGGTGCATCATGTCAAGAAATGCTTATGTGATCTAAAATTTGGAAAACAAGGGTATATTATTGTATTGATAGGGCATATTCTTTTATTTTCATCTTTTCAAAACTAACTTCTATCTTAGGAATGAGACTCGGAAGTATCCAAGGGGAAAGTCCATAGGCTTGGTAAGCAATTCATATTATATCTATTACGATGTCTATCTATTTAATTCAAAATACTGTCAAAATTTTGAAATCCCGAGGAAGGGTGCCTAAATTCAATGTGTAAGGAGGAGTGCAATTGTATATAATTATGCTCTGCACAGTCATTTGCCCATGGAGTAAAAAATTAGTCTTTCTTATAATGTTTTCTTTGTTGTGTAATGATTCATGAATCTTTTTGTCTACTGATATATCCTGCTTTTGCTTTAGCAAGCATAGATCAGGACGCCTGTAAAACAAACTGTTGTGCCCTATTTCTAGGCATCTTCACAGCCTTCGTTCTTTGTTGTAATATGTACTAGTAGGTGTTTCTGGGAATCCTTAAGCAGTTTTGTTTTCTTTGTTGTAATTGGCATTAGCAGGTGCTTAAAAGACTGATCATTTATTGAGAGAAAACCAGCAGTGATAATTATATCTCACATATGAACTGCATCAGTAGATATAGTCATATATTACATATGAATTGCTTGTATTGCATAGCATAGCTGAAACATCTTATTCCTATAAAAATATGAAATACATGAAGGGTGGGAAGTACCTCAGTGTTGTGAAGATAGTCATAGATATCAGAGGCATAGAATGTGCACATTTGAGGATCTCTGTTATCTGCATTGATGTCAACAATATTAGATTCTTGCACCCCTGCTGCCACTGGAGTCCTTTCTTCAAATAGGTGGACTATAATAAGAATCATTGTTATAATAGTTAGCATACAAAAAATTGCAGCTCACATTGAATAGTGAAAAAAATTTAAAAAACCCTTCAAATTGTGAGAACTATGTTTCCAGAAACGGGAAACAAGGAATGGAACAACAAATGGGTCTAATGGATTTGGGGTAATAAGAAGCATGAACTCCCCCCAACCCCCTCCTTATTATGCATATAAATTTGATTGGTAATGCACTTTAATAGGGTCAAGACAGGAGCAAGAACAAGTATGGGACAAAAACAACAAATGAAACCTGGATTTGGGGAATAAAAAACAACTCCCCTAACACCCTCTATATTATACATATAAATTTGATTAGTAATGGACAAATATAGGGTCAGGAAAAGAGCGGGAACAAGAATTGGTACAGAAACAAGAAATGATCCCCTGGGTTAGGATTCTGGTTACATAGCACACAAGCAATGAAGCAAAAAGAGTTTATTCATAAAATTACCTTCCAATGGTTTTGACTTTAAATGATGCTTTGATATGTACAAGTTTTGCAAGGTTTTATGCTCCAACGAAGCAATATTTGAGGCATTGCTGTCGATGGGTAGAGCCTTTGTAATAATTGAAGCGTGAGAAGCAATTGTATTTGAAATCTTTCCCCCTGTAGATGAAATACTATTGTTCGGATTAGAGGAAGCATAGATACTACAGGCCACATTGTTTCTCAGAACCCTTAGACCAACATTATCGACTTTTGTAGGGTGTCTGGGAATAGAGGATTTTGCAGGACACTTTTGAATTTCAGAATCTCTTATGCCACTGGGAGTCCCTCTAGTCATGGCTTTTGAAGATGTTGATTGGCTGATAGATCCATTTAAGACAAAGTAATCATTTTTTTACAATTTTAGACAGAAATTTTCAAAAGCAAACTGCCTAGTAAAATTAGAATAAATACCTAAAAGAAACCTAAAACCCTTGCATTGTTTGAATACAAATGCCAAAACCAAGAAAACCCATTTGGACAGAAATTGGAAAATGCTTTCACCTGGCTATGGGGAACGCCATGCTTAGATTGGGCGGATGCCTGATTTGTCAAATTGGAAAAAGGAACACTTTTCCTAGATTGCGAAACAGGTGGAACAATGCAACTCCGTGGTCCGCCATATAAAGAGATTCTCTTCGGATTCACATTTTCCCTCCATGGGATTATCTCCCCAACGACAACCAATTGAGAATTGCAAGGTTGATTGATATATAATTAGCACATTCGACCTTTCGCGTGGCAATAATTGGATGAAGAAAAAATGATGGCAACAAAATTGGATTAGGAAAAAAACGATGCCAATGGAATTGGATTAGCAATTGTCTTTTTGCCTAGATCATTTCAATTTTATTTTTCAAACTATTTTTTTATTCCCTTTTATTTCTTTCCCCGTATAAAAAAGTTACATTTTCAACCATTAAGGTAGAATTCTTTCATTAATAAATTTAAGGTAAAATTATTCATTAATAAATTTTTTATTAAAGAATTTAAGTAATGAAAAAATGAGTTTTTATTATATATTTAACAAAAATCTAAAAAATTACTTACCAAAAATAACATAAATCAATAATTAATACTCATTAACATTAACATTATGCAATACACACCTCCTAGCATTCATATTATCTGCAATTGAAATTTGAGTTTAGAAACAGGTATTAAAATTTTGTTTTTCTAAATAGTAAAAACTAAAAATAAAATGATAGCATATAAAATTGCATCAAAAATACATTTTGAAAAATTGCTTACGCATTTGATTTGAGGTTTTCCCACACTGTTGCCCATTCACAATAAATATTTGCTGCCCATTCACAATAAATCTTTGTCGTTCAATGTGTATGCTTGATGAATTTGGGGAATATACCAAAGACGTGTATCCTAGCCATCCATCCTTCATAATGAATTCAGAGGCTCCAGTCCCCTTGGGCCACAAATTTCATTATAGTTGCAACTGACGTCGTTTCACGTAATTTTAATCTCCGACTTTGCTCTGCCATTTTTCTGTCAAAAAATAAAATTATGCAAGGTGCTTGGGCCTGCCTGAAACAATCAACTCCCAGCAGCAAATGCAAAGGTGAAACAGAAAATTAAGCAATTAAATCGATATATAGGCAAAATTGATGAAATAGGCACCCAGAGATAAAAATGATCATGGCACCAAGGTTTGTAAGAATCGCCCTCAATAAAAATATTCTAACAAATATTTCCTTTCATAAGAAGGCATTGACTCCTGTATCAACTCTGGGATCGACTGCATGGAGTAGCATAATGAGAATCGACATTGACTCTTTACGCATACTTGGATTGATTAACAACATCGCCACCTGATCACATCGAGTGTATCAACTCTTGGGATCGACAAATACTTGTGAACATTATTGAAAAATGGAAGTACGTTGTCTGATATAACACAAATCATAAATGACACCCTCTAACATTATGCAATATACACCCATCATATCCATATTACTTGCAATTAAAATTTGGGTTTAGAAACCACTTTCATTAAAGTTCAACCTCTAGAAAAATTAAGAAAAAATTTATAGCGACCTATAGAAATAGCTAAACATAAAAAATACGTCATCAATTTTTTACCAAAATTAAAACATCACTTCCTGTCACATATGGCAAATTAGTATGCATTTAGGAGGTACTCACACCTCTCACACCTGACAAATTAGTACTAGATCTTTCTTTGACAATTGGGTTATGCTCCAAAGCACTACAGACCTCTCTTCTCCCAAAGTTGTAGTGTTGCTTACCAAGGTTACTCTAGATCTTTTACTAAGGATAAATGATGCAGGGGAATCACTCTTAAATTGCAATGTGGCCATTCAAAAATTAAGATTCTAAATTTTACAAAAGGGAGTGGGTTTCCCTTAATTGAATCTCCATATGTTTAGGTTAGTGGTAATCAATTTAGTGAACTAGTTCTGGAAAGAATCGAGTTAGCTTTGCTATCAATGGAAGAGTTAAGTTAGAAATAGGATAGAATGCAGTTGAATTCATTTAGGATATCTTGTGAAGCTATCAAATTGTTAGCAGAAATTTAGGAATTACCTTTCTAATTCTATATTTAGTTTACTTCTCCTTTTTTATATATTCTGAATTAGTTTGTTAAAATTTTGGATTCTCTGAGTAATGGAAAGCTTATTTCTGTATGAGATTGTTGTAATCCCAAAAGTTAATCAATGAGTCTTACAATTCTTGGGAGCTGTTCATGAATCTTACAAATATAACAATATTAAGAAGATTACATAGTTTTAGTATTTGGGAAATCATTATACTTTACTACAAAAAAAGAGGTGCAACAACAGGTAAAGACTTGCACAACTCCTCTCGTAAGTGTTTCTGGAAGGGGTCCCGCAGGGGAAGTAAAGACTCCAAGTCCCTCCCTTGAACCTTGAAGTGAGGAAATTCTTAGATATTATAACCTTCGGTCTGAAATACTGTACACAACATTTTTGGTCTACCAACCCTTGGAATTTCTAGTTCCTGAGTTTTATATGTAAACATAGAAATATTATTATGAACCTGGGCAGGTCTGACCTATTTTTGGGGCTGCAACTTGTGAAAATCACGGGATATCCAATAATAGATTTGATCCTTATGGCCTATTCTAGTGCATTTGCAGGTGTAGCAATCCTCTGTTACCGAGATTATCATTGACGGGAGATGCTACTCGCAGCAGCAGGTGTGGATGCAATCCATCTCCAAGAAAAAGTGTACCTAATACTTCTTTATTTTGTTTGCTTTTGGATTAAGCCTAGTAGCCAAACCCAAGGTCACCATGATTCCATGTAAATCGTATGTTATAACACTATATTTAAACCATATGGTATAATATGGTATAATGTGGAGCCTAAACCATAAGCGCCAATGTTTAAAACATATCACAAAGGCATATGTTTATATCCATTAAAACCATACCAATATAATGTAAGTGATGTGTTATAACACTATATTTAAACCATATGGTATAATATGGTATAATGTGGAGCCTAAACCATAAGCGCCAATGTTTAAAACATATCACAAAGACATATGTTTATATCCATTAAAACCATACCAATATAATGTGGATTGTTATATTATTATATGCCACATCATAAATCTTAACCATATCTTTATCCAAGGTCATGCCAGGAAGATTTTGTATGCAAGCGGTAATGTTAAACATATCCATTAAAACCATACCAATATAATGTGGATTGTTATATTATTATATATTTCCACATCATAAATCTTAACCATATCTTTATCCAAGGTCATGCCACGAAGAGATTGTATGCAAGCGGTAATGTCAAACTTTATGTGTTATAACCATATAACATAAAAAAATGCCATCGTTTGAACTATGGAATTATAACATGGTAAGGTTTAAATATAGGTTATGTTGGTATAGACATAATTTTGTTTGGTTAGTTTTATTTATATTACTAAAAATGATTTTAAGTATTTTTTTAGTAATATTAATAATATATAGAAATATTAAACAATGTTAATTTTAACTTTTGATTATTTTTTATTTTTTAAGGTATTTGGTTTTATAAAGAAAATTTGACTAGTCAACAAAACAAAATTAAAATTTGAAAGATAACAAGAAAAATGGAAACAAATTTATACATAAAAATATATATTATATATTTGTCAAAATAGGTTGTTTTAAATTGTGTTTTTTCCAAGGTCTAAATGAGAAAATTATGGAATCTCTATTTATTGAAATATAAATTATATATTTTGTTATAATTTATTGAAATTTACATTATATATTTTGTTAAAATATAGCTTTTTAAATTGTTTTTCTAAATATAGAAAGAAACATGGTGGAATCTTTCTATATTAATGGTTTTTTTTCATTGTAAAAAAATATGGAATTTGTTATTCATAAGAATCAAAATTACATCATAGTTGTTCATGTAAAATCCCCTTCAAAGTAGGATAGAAGACAATATTGAAGCCCTGGGAAAAAAAAAACAATATCCAAAAATAAATGAGAGGGATTCTACCCATCAACCTATAGAAAGAAAAAATGCGGAAAAGACAAAATAACTGTCGGACAAAAAATAGTAGGGCTCCTGAGAGTTGTCATGCATATACAACCTAAAATAGTCCAAGGAAAAACCAGAATGGAGAAACTAGAAGTAGGTAAAGCGACCTTCAGTAATAATGACTCTGTTAATTGAGTACTTACATAAGTGAAGAATACTAGCGCAGTCTCCTATTGCAATATTTGATAGGTTGTCCATGTCAAAATTGAACTCCCTATACAGGTGCCTGAAGGATAAAGAAAGAAAACAATTATTTAGGAGCCCAATCCTTTTCAACCAACAATCATAACTCAGTGACTGAAACTTAGTGAGACCTCTGGCCCAATCAATTATGAACTTTGATTCGCCAAAAATAGAAAGGTAGAGAATTTTTTTTTTGGGAACCATAAAAGCCCCCATAAGGCTAAAAGTTTAGAAAAAGTATTAGTGCCACTCCCAACACCCATCCTTAGCTTGAAACTATGAGATTCATATATACGGAGGATCATGCCAGTGCCACAATTTCCATCCTGCTCGGCCCCATCAAAGAATCCATATATGGTATCAGATTCCAACATCGGAATGATTCAAATCTTTTAAACTTTTGGGGCACAATCTCTGTTCCATTACAGAAAACTTTCCACAATCTAAGAAACAAGTAAACCTCCTTGCAAATTTTAATCACTTCTTCTAATGTCTACTTCAATTTTCCTTTAGAGCGTGTGAGGAATGTCGATGTGCAAAAACTAGTGACCTTTGCAAATAGTGGCATTGTATGAGGGTGCTCATGCTTTTCCCAGGTTGAAAGCTCAAAATGCATATGGTTATGAGTGCATAAGCTAGAGATGGTGATAATTGAAAATATAAAGTGGAAGTAGTAACTTCAGCAGCATTGAGACTTGTAAAAAACTAAAACAACTGGTTATTTATTGGAGTGATGAACACAATCAGAGCGGCAAGAACCATACCTTTGAAGCGCTCCGACTGGTCACTGTGAGATCTTGAACCTGCTTATTGTCTGCAAAAATAGGGTATCGATTGCAAAAGCAGGGGAGCAGGGGTCGAACGATAGCTTCAGCCCAGAAATACGAAGTTGACGTGTTTTGTTTGGCCATGCATTGGATGCATTTGGTAATTCTACGAGGAGGAGGTGCATTCGAATGGCCGGTTCTCAAGGGGATGTAGGGATATGATGCTTCTATATAGGTAACGATATATATGGTACTGGTTCTAGTACCTAATTCGTAATTGACGCAGGAATATAATTTTCCTTTGGAACGCGCTTAACCGGGTTTGCTTCAATGGTGCAACAGGGATAAAGATGGTCAAGAGAAAATTCATGCAATTTCTTTGTTGGATCTCTAAAGATTGAGGTGCATGGCACTAATATTACTAATAGAAGGTAGAAAACTTACAAAAATTACACTTCATTGCCAAATTTGCAATTTTCCATGACACAATTAAAAATGACTAACATAAATGACTAATTCGTATTCTTCTAGCTAGTCATTTTTTATGTTGTGACTAAATTAGTCGTTTATTTTAGTCATTTTTAACTCTCTCACTTATTATCTACTCATATTTGTTAACTGGTGACTAAATTAGTCGTTAATTTTAGTCGTTTATAGTTGGGTCAATCAAAATTGCTCATATTTAGTAGTAAATCACTTGGAAAACCTGTGGTGACTAGAATTTTTAGTCACCTAGTAGCTAATTCCTCATTTTGTACTAGTGAACAAATCTGTGTCACGCAAGTGATAGGTGTGGCAGTAACCTTGAAACTATCATAAAGACCATAATGATAATAATAACAACCAGTGAATGTCACTAGTATAGAGCTGCAAATGTGAGCGCTAGTAATCAAACGATCAGTACCTTCAGTTAAGCATTATGAATAAGTTTTCTGTCGCCATGTTCACCTGCACATAAATGGGACAAGAATGCAGTAGTTCAATAGAACTAAGTAACCCTGATATGAAAAGAAGAAATTGTTACCTTTTAGGTGGTTATAAGGGAAACTAGTCCCTCAACACCACCCCTTTGTTTCCAAGAACAAAGTTAAGTTAGAACCATGTATATGACAATAAGAACATGTTATAAACAATTAAGTGCGAAAACAAATAACTAACTAACACGTCAAGGCTTAGCCATAGTAAAAATAATAATTTAACATCACATCAATATAAGTAACATTCTAATAACCGCACTAAGAAAAATGGAAGTAAGATGTAACAACAACTTATGACAATACAGTAGTATAAAAAGAGTACGACACATTCCGCAAGTTCAAATAATGTCCATAATGGATAGTTTTGACTAGCCTAATATTATTTTTTCAATTTTTGGGGATATTACAAGTGGTATCAGAGCCTAGTTTCAACACTAAGAGACCTAATGGGTATACCATACATTAGTTACAAGGAAAATAAAGTATGTTTTAAATTGTGTTAACTAACATAAAGTTTCTTGTTATTAAAATTTGCAATTTCAGGAATTTTTACAGAATAGTTCAAATCATTAACACTTAAGAAGATAACAGCCAACAAGGGAAATTGAATACCCCCACCCAGGAAGCATAACTAGTGGTGGAACTAAATACTGATATTATGAAAACCATACAAAGTCTTTCAGCAGACTTGCAAATTTTCAGAGGTGACAATCTGAATGAAAGACAGGAACAACAAGCAATCAATGAAGCATTGCTACAAAATATGACGGGAGGAAACCCACAGGGGAAACTCACTCATTCCAAAAGAAGGTTCAAGTAGGAACCTTATCCTAAATGGGCCAGCAACCCAACATAATAAGGAAAAGAGGAACATACCCCTGAACTTCCAGAAGGAGAATATCACAGTCCTTCCAGTGAGGTCTCTCTTTCTCCATGCGGAAAGAAACAAACTAGTGATGACAATATCTAGGGGGAGTTCAGAAAGATAAGAGACCCAACCTATGCAGGATAGGTGAACTCGGGGGAGAAAGATGAAGAATGGTTGTTGGGTATGAGCAGATATTTCTGAGTTGATAACTACTCTAGCAAAATGAAGGCTTGACTAGCCATGTTTAATTTAAATGGAAAAGAAGCAAGGTGGTAGAGAGACTTGAAACATACCAACAAAGATGAGGTAAGAGGAATACATTGGAGTAAATTCGACAAGATCTTTCAAGAAAAATATATGTCGAAATATTCTTCAACGGAATGGTGAAAGATTGTCATGAGTTACGTATGGGATCCATTACTATGGATGCTTTTATTAACAGATTTCTAGATCTATTACATTATGTACCATACATCAAGGATGAAAAGGTAAAGATCCAATAGTTTTTAAGATTTCTTCTTCCCAACTTTTGGGAAAATATTGAGTTCGATATGCCTAAAAACTTGGACACCAAATTGCACAAATCTAGGCTCTGCTATGATCATGGACAACTAAGAAAAGAGAACATGAATAGAAACAAAGGAAAGTCTAAGAACTTCTCTGACAACCGCAAACCAAGTTTTCACCCACCCCCATACATGAAATACAACAACATCTTTCCAACAAATAAGAACTTCAACAAATCCGGTACAAATCCATATGTACTAGCTCCAAATGTTATCAATCTAGTAGCACCTAGGGGAGCCAATGCTACCTCGCTACAAATCAAGTGTTGGAAATGCAGAGAGCCTCGTTATGTCTAAGAATGTAAGAACAATATCAATAGGGTATTGTAAAACTTACAAGAATAACCAACAATCGAGGACATAGTTGGAACACCACGGATTTATGCGGCCTTGGATGGCCAATAGGAAGACCATCAGGCTATCATGGTTGAGATGGAAGGTAAGATCTTGAACACTTATATTTCAATACTAATTGACCCTAGTGATTTCCAAAGATATGTATCGCCTAAAATTCTTGATGTATGTAAACTAGGAAAATAAAAACATGATAAACCTTGGCTGGTATGATTAGCCACAGGTACAAAACTAAAAGTTTCGGAAATAGTTAAAGATTGTGAGTTAAACCTGAATAGTTTTCTTACGATAGTAAACCTGAACATCCTACCTTTAGGATCATATGATATACTTATCGACATGGACTGGTTAGAACAACACCATGTCATACGTGATTTCTTACACAAAATAATCTTGTGCACATATAGCCAAGGGAATCAATGAAGATTCAAGGCATACCCAAGAAAGTTTCAGTAAGGAAGATAGCTTCCTTACAAGCAAAGAAGAACATTAGAAAAGGATGCAAGTTGTTTGCAATAAATATCCGAGACATAGAGGGTGAAAGAGAATAGCACATAGAGGACTTTCCCATTCTTGTAGAATTCAAGGACGTATTGCCTGAGGAAATCCATGGATTACCTCCAAAGGGAGAGCTATAATTTTCCATAGAAATAACGCAAAAAAATAGTTCCGTCTTAAGAATCCCCTTACCACAAGAGTGCAGCAGAGTTGGTGGAACTCAAACTACAGTTGTAGGAGTTGATAGAAAAAGGATATATCTTACTAAGTGTGTTCCCTTGGGGAGCACTGATACTTTTCGTAAATAAGAAAGATGGTAGGATGCGAATATCCATCGATTACCGTTAGCTTAACAAAATGACTATCAAGAACGGATACCTACTCCCTAGGATTGATGAATTATTCGATCAAGTAGGAGGAGCCAAGATATTTTCAAAGATCGACATGCAATCCAAGTACCATCATGGTACCATCAAGTACGGATTCACGATGAGGATATTCATAAAACCACCTTTCATACAAGGTACGGGCACTACGATTTTGTAGTAATGTCGTTCGGGTTGACCAATGCACACGTGAAATTTGTGTGTATGATCAACAGTATATTCCGTAAATATCTCAATAAATTTGTTTTGGTATTTATAAACGACATCCTAGTTTACTCTAAGAGTAAAGAGGAACACGAGGAACACCTTCACATAGTACTATGAGTGTTACGATAACACCAGATGTATCCCAAGTTTAGTAAATGTGATTTTTACAAACCACAAATATAGTAGTCGAGTCACATTATCTCTGAGACAGGGATAGTTGTGGACTCAGATAATATTAGAGCCATAAAATACTGGCCTATCCCTACTAGTGTCACCGACATTAGGTCCTTTTTCGGATTAGCGAGATATTATCGAAAGTTCATTGAGAAGTTCTCGAGAATAGTTTCTCAAGAATAGTTTGTCCCATGACCGCTTTGTAGAAGAAAGAAAATAAGTTCTTATGAATGACCAAGTGTGAGGAAAGTTTTCAAAATATGAAGCAGCATTTGACGGTCACACTAATACTACAAATTGTGGATCCTGATGGGGATTTCATTGTTTGCACGGATGCAAGAAAGGAAGGACTCAAAGGAGTCCTCTTGCAAAATGATTATGCGATCTGTTATGAATCAATAAAGTTAGAAGAATATGAGTAGAATTACCCCACACATGATCTTTAGTTATCTTCCATCATTCACACATTCAAGATGTGGAGGCACTACCTCATGGGAAGGAAATTCCTTCTTAAGATAGACATTATGAGTCTGAAATATTTATTTGAGCAACTAGATCTGAATTCTAGGAAAGTGAGATGGTTGGCTTTCCTTAGCGAGTACCATTTTGAGCTAAAGCATATTAAAGGAAAAGAGAACAACATTGCTGATGCTTTGAGTCGACGAACTCATATGATATATGAGGTGACTTTAAGCCAAACTGATTTGTATTTGCAAGAGAGGATTAGAATGGAAAACTGAGTTGGCCTTTTCTATGTAGAAATCCTGAAGAAATTTCAAGAGGACAAGTTGTTTCAACAACAAAAAGAGTACAAGGTAGATGAAACATGAGTGAAATGGTCCAAGGATATATTGCATGTTCTGGAAGGAGGGGACATTCGGTTCGCCATCCTCATCGAATTTCATCGAACACCCAACTCGGGGCATATAGGATATCAAAAGATGATATCCGTCGTTAAGAGACGCTTTTTCTGGCCTAATTTAAAAGCCGACATTGTGTGGTTTATCACGAAATGTCTGGAATGTTAGATGGTCAAAGATGAGCATCAACATCTTTCACGATTGCTGCAACCACTACCCATTCTAGAATGGAAGTGGGAAGTCATTAGTATGAATTTTATCACCGGTCTACCAAAAAGTAAGAAACAAAATGATTCTATCTTTGTAGTAGTTGAAAAATTGTCAAAAGAAGCACACTTCATTCCAGTGAAGTCAACCTACAAGGAAGTACACATTGCTGATATATTCTTAAAGGAGATATTTATATTGCAAAAGATACCCAAGGAAATCATCTCGGAGCGAGATACAAATTTTATCAAAAACTTTGGAGATATTTATTCTCTGGATCAGAGACACAGTTGAACTTTAGTACTGCTTATCACTAACAGAAAGACGGGCAGACAGAAAGGGTAAACCAGATTGTTGAGGACATGCTTAGGATGTATTTCATGAACAACCCCACCAAGTTGGAATACTACCTTCATATCACAGAGTTTGCGTATAACCATGGTTACCAGACTTCTGCCAAGATGAGTCCCTTTGAGGTACTCTATGGATGGAAGTGCAGAACACCGGTTAATTGGGATAGTCCAGTGGATCGGCTCATGCTACAGCCTAATTTATTAAAGTACTTGGAACAGTTGGTTACCAAGGACCAGGTTGTCACATACCCCAATTTCAATAACATTTTATGTTAAGAAGACATTATGTTTTATTTTTATTGTAAATTTTGGACTATTGACCATGTGGGGTCAAGGATGACTGAAATTAATTATGTTGAATACTTTACTAGTTAATAAATAAAATATGGGACAAATAGCCTAAGGAGGCTATTCAATGAGTGTCCACTATCCCACTAGGAAGAATAGACTGGGGTGAGAGAAAAATGATACATGGCAGCATCCTCAACCACTTCTAGTTGTTGCAGGGGGGAACTTCCCTATTTTTTTTGTCATGTTCCCCAAGAAAGTGGAATAGAGCAGGTGGCTCATTAACTGAAAAGAAAATGACCACACTACCTACACATCCATACATCTATCCATCAAATTCAGCAAGAGGCTATTCAATCATTACCTTGTGAAATTTTTGAACATTTATAAAGGTGCACAAGAGATTCAATGAGGAGAAAAGAAGAAGAGGATTGATTTTTTAAGACTTTTTTTAGAACTAGTGCAGCTTGTTAGCTGAGTTCTTACCATTGAGGACAAAATTATTGTTGTTAAGTACTTACGTTGAGTTGCACAAGGTATTTAACCCATTTCTTTACTCAGTTCTTTCATTTTGGTTGACTAGTGGACATGTTCGAGGGTCCTAATACAAGCAGTTGAGCTATCTTCAGGAAAAGGTTGGGTGGAATGGGCTCCTTGGTTTTTTTGTCTCCTCTATAAGTTATCAGGTTCCAATGTGTTATTTTATTTATCTTTATGCAAGTAAAAGTACAGGAATGAAAATAGCCAAGATTAGTTTTATTTATTAGGTATTTGAAACTACAAATAGATTGCTTAAGTCTACATTTTATTCAAGAAATTACTTGTATTTGTTTAACTAAATACATTAACCTATAATTAGATAAGATGGATTAATGAATAAAATCCATTTATGTATTTTTCTGCTCATCATAAGATGAAGTACTCTAGTACAAAAGGTTGATTTAGAGGAATGATTTTATAGGGATAAGATGATTTGAGTATCCTTTACTTAGGAAGATTTTACTAATTATTTAAGCATGGCATGATAATAATCCTTTTCTAGAACCCATTTCATTTATATAAAATTCTCTAAAAATATTACACAGAGCCTTTATAACAGGCTTTTGTTACCACAGACTTAAAACAGTGCATAACATAATACAATAATAATTAGGGTAGTACAACTATTAATTTACACTCAATAAGGAAAAATCACTCATTATTCCAATTCTTTATTACCTATACCATAAATAAGTATTCTAAATATACGAAATAATACACAGGAAAAACCCAAACTGTTTCTTTTAAACGTCCACACAGTAGGATCATAGTGAATTGTCATTAGACTAAATTTTTTTATAATAGCTAAAGTACTATACTACCTTAAGTACTTAGGAAACAATCTGTAAACTTTTAGTATAACCATAATATTATTAATAACATTGAAAATTGTGTTCGTATAACATGACTCTTTAGTACAAACTTTTATATCTATTACAGAACAAGAAAGATTACCATAGCTAGCAAATACTTTAAATAGGTCAACTATGTATTTAAATTAAGGTCTAAATCTTAAATCTCAAAAAAATTATCCAACATTTAAGAAAATCTTAGGATCGATTTCCACTTCTCTATTTAAAGAAAAATTTATTAAAAATTTAACCATTAATTATAAAAACAATTTGAAGCTCGAAGATAACCCTAAATATCAAAACTACACTTTTAAAACCAAACCAGAGGTTAGTCTCCTACATCAAAGTTTTCCCAATAGTATTACAATAACTAAAAGCGTCACACAGTATTTCTTTTTGCAATGAAAGTTTATCTTTAAATTCCAAAATTGTTTGATAAATACAAACCCTAGGATAATCACAATTTTAATACACTATACATTCAAATCATTAAGGAAGAAACCACATCTAAACATAGATTTTTACTAAGAGTCGTAAGTTCTTCTTTACAACAAACACAATATTTTATAAGCAAAGTTTCCACTCTAATCCAAACAATCACCACACAAAATTAACCCTTGAAAAAGTTAGAATGCAATCACTTAATCGTATCCATTAAAAAACCATTGTGGCTGAGTTTTCAAGCTGAGCAAGCTTTCCATCAAAGTAATGATAGTAAACAAGACATTTTAAAAACCCTGGATAGCAATATTGCTTACACTAACTCAACATTACAACATCCAAAGCTCATTTATAAAACCCTAGAGGTTACAAGTAAGTATGGCCATATAGCTTTCTTTTCTAAAAAAAAAGCAAAAGAACAAATTTGACCACAAGAGAGTGTGAATGCTGGAACAAAAATGCTGCAAGAACCCTTGATGCCACACACATCATCAATGAAGGGCTACCTCAGGATTGGGACCTAGGCTTACCCGAAATCCTTTCACACTCATACCCTTCACCTTCAGAGCAACGTCTTCAAAATTTTCGACTGTGCAAACGACAACATGGGACACCTAACAATAAATAGTAGAAGTTTAGAAAACAAAACTTGGTAGAGTTTATAAAGAGAATGGATAAAATGATTGAAATATTCGAATAAAAAAAACTTACCAGTTTATTGTTAAGGTCACAGTTGTGGGAATGAGCTAGAGTTTCAGCCTTGTTAATGACCCAAGCAAACAAAAGTGACCACCGGGTAAACATTGAACTCAGGAACGAATTGAGGCAAGGAACCAAATTACCAAATTTACTAATGCCATGACCGAGGTCAAGAATTTAAATAATGGCTAAAGACCCCAGGTCTTGAACCTGTAAACACCTCGGCTAGTTTGAAGAACACAACATGGTTTTTAAACCAAAAAATATGAACCGTTAACACCACGGCCAAAGAAAAGTTGACATCTGTCGCAGAGAGCCGAGAGGGTTGAGGGTTTGTTGGCACCACTCCTCCTCATCCAAAAATAGTAAACAACAATTGGAGCCAAACAATATTAGGAAAACATTAAAGGTTTGATGCATAGGTTTTTACACCAAAACCCTTCCTCAAACGAACAACCCCCACATGGACTCCACTCTTTCTTATATCTTTTATGTACTTGTTATTGTTGATCCTGAATTACATGGTATATAATTATAATAACATTACTTTGTTAATAGTTAGACACTTTCAATGTTTTTCATAGAATTAATATACCTAGATTCGTTTATATAATATGCAATGAATTTAAGCCTAGGTTAGTTCAAATGATATGCATAATATATGTACTTAGGATAGTATATATGTTATGTATCGAATATGTATATGCATAGGTTAGGTTTGTTTTAGTTATAGTTAGGATATAATCGCTAAACAAAAATAGTGACGATAATGTTAGAACTTGGGAAGTTCTAGGTTTTATCAGAAATAAATTTCACAGTTATAAAGCATATGGGAAGTAATAGGGATTCCAGTACCCTCAACAACCAAAAACAAGTTGATAATTACATCTCATCAAATTTATAACTCAATTGTTAAAATAGATAAGCACACTATTAACTCCAATTTGTTTTCTAATATATCGAATAGTCTTGGTTGTAGGACTGGGAGTTTCTTACACTTCGATTATTTTAGACAGAAGGTAAATTTAAGGTCATTTCCTTTCCTAACTTACTCATTTTTAGTCTTCCAAACTTTAAATTATATCTCGTAAGCTGGAAGTAAAATTTTACCTGTAAAGATCTCTACAAGCATCGAATTTGTGTTAGCTTTATGAAAGCTAAGTAAGCCTCGGGATAACCTCAATCGCCTTCAGTAAGACAAGAAAACAGTTATTAGAATCATACACATGCTAGAAAATGAATAATGAATCTTTCAAGACTAAAAAAAAATCAATAGAAGTTTAATATTGTTAGTAGCATGTATTTTATAAGTTAGTAAGTAATTCAGTAAACCTTTTAATCACAGTTAGCCGAGAGTATTAACTTCTAAATTTCTCTTAATGAATCGTCTTGTAATATATCTATTAATTAAACTAAAGTTAGTTCTTAAAGTAGCATTTTTAGTCTATGACTCAACATTAAATGTCCCATAGAAATTTTTTTAATTTTGTGAATTTTGGGGTGTTACATATGGTATTAGAGAACACATTCAGACGCTAGGGCTGAATTGGCTTAACACACGTAAAAATAAAGTATGGATACTGATTTATGATTTTAATTTTGGTGTACATAATATTTCTAAATTAGATTTGTAGGTATGGAAGGACTCAAAGAATATGCTGAAGAGAGGTCCCCATTAAATGAAAAAAATAACTTTGTGAGAGAACATGTTAAAGAAGATATAACTAATAATTCATCTAAATTACTGCAAATAATTAAGGAATTAAAAACTGAAATGGAGACTATTAAAAAAGAAAATGAGATAATCCTAAGAGCTTGGGAAGATTTGAATCAAATAATGCTGGGAAATTTTCATAACGAAGAAAAAGATAAACAGGTAGAATCTGACACTACGTCCTATCAACATAAGAGTAAAAGGTCAAAACACTCTAAAATTGAAAACAGTTCCTCTTATAAAATTAACGGTAACTCATACCGAAAGAAACACCAGTATTCAAGTGACAGTAGCCAGAGTAATTATGACTCTAGAAAGAAGAAGTACAAGCCCTATAAAGAGATTTCTGGAGTGTTCAAAAATATTAAACCACCAAATTTTAATGGTGAAACAGAAAAAGGGGAAGAAGACGAAGCATGGCTGTTCGGAATGAAAAAGTACTTTCAGATATATAACTATTCTAATCAGTTAAAATCAAGGATGACAATATCTAATGTAACTATAAAAGCTGACATTTGGTGGCAGGACATAAAACAAGTTAAGGGCATAAAAGCAAAGAATATAAACTGGAGCACTTTTAAAAAGTACTTTAAAAATAAATTTATGTCGAAGCAATATTACGAGGAACAAGCTAAAGAATTTGATGACTTAAGGTTGGGAACCATGAGTATGAAAGAGTTAAATAGTAAATTTTTAAGATTACTATGATATGTACCTTATATTGTTGATGAAAAACCCAAGGTACAATGGTTTCTGAGTTGTTTTCCTTTTTCATATTAAGGGCATAATTGAGTATGATAATCCCAAGAACCTTGAAGAGGCCATGCGAAAAGAAAATTTATGCTATGAGAAGAACCGCAAAAGGGAGAACATGCCAAACTGGAAAACAAAAAGGTCTAATAATTTTGATCAAAGAAAGAAAGATTTCACAACTAATCGGAATTTTGGGCATAATAACTCATGCAAATTTGCTAACAAAATTTTTCCAGGAAATAATTTAAAAAGCAACTCATAGCAAAATCCTACTGTCACAAGATATAAAGAATTTACAAATAATCAGAGAAACTATATTAAAAATAACGAACATTAGGAATAGGTAAAATGTTGGGAATTCTAGGAGCCTCACTATGCATTAGTTTTTCCTAACAGAAATAAGACCCTCAACAACATTCATGTTGTGCAAGAAGAAACAACGCTTGGTGATTTAGCGAGAGGGATGCCCAGAATCAATGCAGCGTTGGAAAATAGACAGGATGAATATCAGACTTCCATGGTGGAAGTAGAAGTTTTGCTGAACCATAAACCCATTTCTATTTTAATTGAACCAGCAGCTAGCCTGAGTTATGTGTCTCCTAGTGTAGTAGAGAAAAATAAGCTACCAGTAGAGAAATTTTCAAATTCATGGCTGGTTCAATTTTCTACAGGAGAAAAAAGAAGAGTAATTGATTTTGTGAAAGACTGTACACTATTTATGAATCCATTTGAAACTTCTATAAAGTTAAATGTACTTCCGTTAGGCTCCTATGATGTATTAATTGGAATGGATTGGTTGGAACAACATCGAGTAATGTTAAATTATTTCGGTAAAACTTTTACCTTTTTAAATAATGAAGGAGAAATGATAACAGTAAGAGGAATCCCTAGGAAAACAACAATTAGACAAATTTATTCCTTACAACTAAAAAGCGTTGTTAAAAAAGATGTAAAGCTTTTGTTGTAACTATAACTAATGAAGAACACATTAATAAAGAATAAAAACTAAATTTAGAAGATATACCAGTTCTGAGAAGTTATTCGAATGTGTTTCCGAAGGAAATTCTGGGATTGCCTCCGAAAAGAAAGGTGGATTTCACCATTGATTTGGTACCTGGGACAGTTCCTAACTCAAAATATCCTTACCAGATGAACATCCTAGAGCTTAATGAACTAAAATCACAATTAAAGGAACTGACTGATAAAAGGTATATAAGACCAAGTGTGTCTCCTTGGAGAGCACCGATCATTTTTGTTAAAAAAAAGGATAGTACTCTGTGCTTATGCATTGACTATCATCATATTAATAAGATGAAAATTAAAAATAGATACACATTGCCATGTAGAGACGGGTTGTTTGATCAGTTGCGTGAAGCAACCGTATTTTCAAAAATTGACTTAAGATCCAGATATCATCAAGTCCGTATTAAGGATGATGATATTTTCAAGACATCTTTTAGGACCCGATATAGTCACAATGAGGTTTTTTTCATGCCATTTGGGTTAACTAATGCCCTCGTAGTCTTCATGTGTTTAATGAACAACACATTACATAAATATCTAGATAAAATTGCAGTAGTTTTTATTAATGATATTTTAATCTATTCTAAGACTAAAGAAGAGCACAAAGAACATTTAAAAATCATTTTACAAGTGTTAAGGAAACATTAGCTTTACGCCAAGTTTAGTAAATGTGACTTCTTTAAAATAAAATACAATACTTGGGTCACGTAATAACAATGTTGGAGACATATACCCACCATGCACACTTAATTTGGTCAATTTGACGTTGTTAAACCACTATCCTAATTTTTATTGACCTAATCGACATTAGCTGAGCACACTTTGACACCAGCATGAGCACACCCATGCCTACCTTTAGTCAAGAAGGCCAAATAAGCCTTCTCCTTCACTTAGGGAGGCTAACTTGAGCACTCCAAGGGTGATCTAAGTGTCATAAATGCACTTAACACTAGTAGAAAATGAGAAATTAATGACTAAAAAAATGACTAAAATTAGGTTATAAATGACTATTTTTGCGTCGGTGACTAATAGTAGCAAATTTCCACTATCTTATAGCTAGTCGTATTTCACTAGTCATTAATAGCTTGACTTAGTAGTCATTAATTTAGTCATTGATAGACATTGATTTAGTCATTGATAGACAACGCTTTAGTCATTGATAGTCATTGATTTAGTCATTGATAGTTAATGATTTAGTCTTAGTCATGGATTTAGTCATAGATTTAGTCACTGAGTTAGTCATTGATTTAGTCAATGATTTAGTCACTGATTGCAACCATTAATGACCAAATATACGACTAAATAAACTACTAGATGTTAACATATTAATGACTAAACTAAATACGACTAAGATACGGGAAATTAGCTACTAATAGTCATATATATGTGAATTTAGTCGCTTTTGTAATCACAAATTTATGATAGGACACGGAGAGATCGAACCACCAACCTCCTGCCTATAATTAGGCAAGCGTTCTACAATTGAGCTAGCACCCTTTAAGAAGTTCTTATTTCTTGACAATGATGATATTCAAACAAATTTATGATATATATTAATCTACAAACTACATAATTATTACTATTACAACTTACCAGTAACTAGTATTTATGATAAACTAATTCATGGGAGCTATGTACAAGTTTCCATGTAACTAAATATAATAAAAATTTAAGCAATCACCAAGTGTCACCCATTGCCGGAATTTCAAAAATCACATCACTCGAATAGTTACATGAATATCAGACAACTTATCAAATGATAGGATTCAACTTTCCTATATCAAATGACCAAATTTGATGATGAAATAAATGGTCCGATATCATGTTTGTAATCAGCAATATTTTTTAGCCATAAGCACAATACATCCATCATCCTGCCCTTGTATTCCGTTGATTTTGTTTTCCTTGTTATATATTTGTACATATTGACTTTTACCATTTCCTTGAACAAACCATATAGGTGCTTTGTCGCTTCCTTGGAAGCTTCATGTAAAGGAAGGTAGTTAACAGTATTTCGGTAGGGAATCCATGCTTTGACCAGTGCATTTCCAAGTCTGCACAAATTAAAGTATATGATTTTTAAAATGAGATGATCATAATCATAATAGATACATGTTCCATCTATGAAATGGCTTAACGAAAGTCTATCTAAGGAACTACTCTAGAAAACAATTTAATTTAGTTTAGATTCTCACAATATATTCATTTGAAAACATTGCTAAGGGAGTTCATATTCAAAGTTGTCAGGAGAATTGACTGTGTGGAGTTCATGCCTGGCACAAATTTCTCAGATTAATGCAATTCCCATATCCATGTCCATACTAGGCTAGTCCATAATGAGGTGAAGATCCATTTTTATCTTGAGTCTCCAAGTTCATTACAACTTGGCGGCTATAAATACACTTTCTTCAGGATGCTATTTTCTTTTTTTTCTCATCATTTTGCTGTGTGTTTGGATCACTTTTGTAACAAATAGTAGAGATGAAGATGTATATGGACTACCTATAAAATATCAAGTTTTAAGCCTCAACCAGTAGCAAAGTACCTAATCCTCTATTATTTTGGTAACAAATAGAAAGGAGGAAAATGTAGCTTGACTACAAAAAATATATTAAGTTATAGACCTCGACCAATCAAAAATACCTAATCCTCACTAATGCAACAAGAATTCAAAGCTCCAACACCAATAGAGAAAATTCTTCAATAAGTAAGGCAACATATTAGAATGTTTAATGGTTAAAAGGTTTTAATTTCAAATAGGCTGTAAAAAGACCAATTGCATAGAGCACATACACAAAACATATAGACGCGAAATCTAACTGTGCAATTTTTTGACAATGAACACTAGAGGCTATCTTTAGTACAGAAGCTTGGTTTTTATGTTTATAAGTTAATTTGCATTGTGGTCAAACTTGTAGGAAACAACACTACATCACATAAATATTAGTTCAATTCCCATGAAATCACATCAATACGTACAACACAACATAGGATGCCCCAAAATCATGGACAAACACAACTGAACTTCAATGGACAAACACAACTGAACTTCAAAATCATTCCTTGTTAGCTATTTGTACATATTGAATTTTACAGTTTTCTTGAACATGCCATATAGTTGCTTTGTGGCTTCCTTGGAAGCTTCTTGTAAAGGAAGGTAGTTAATAGTATTTTGGTAGGGAATCCATGGTTTAACCAGTAAATTTCCAAGTCTACAGAAATTAAAGTCTATGATTTTGAAAATGAGATGAGCATAATCATAACAGATACAGGTTCCATCTATGGAATGTCTTAACGAAAGTCTATCTAAGGAACTACTCCAGAAAATAGTTTAATTTAGTTTAGATTCTCACAATATATTCATTTGAAAACATCGCTAAGGGAATTCATATTCAAAGTTGTCAAAAGAATTGACTGTTTAGAGTTCATGCCTGGCACAAATCTCTCATATTAATGCAATTCCCATATCCATGTCCATACTAAGCTAGTCTATAATGAGGTGAATATCCATATTTATCTTTAGTCTCGAAGCTCATTACAACTTGGTGACTATAAATACACAGTATTGAGGATGCTTTTTTCTCCTTTTCTCATCATTTTTCTATGTGTTTGGATCACTTTTGTAACAAATAGAAGAGATGAAGATGTAGTTGGACTGCCTATAAAATATCAAGTTACAGGACTCAACCAATAGCAAAGTACCTAATCCTCTATTACTTTGGTAGCAAATAGCAAGGAGAAAAATGTAGCTTGACTACCAAAAATATATTAAGTTACAGGCCTCGACCAATCAAAAGTACCTAATCCTCACTGATGCAACAACAATTCAAAGCTCCAACACCAATAGAGAAAATTCTTCAATAAGTAAGGCAGCATATTAGATTTTTTAATGGTTAAAAGGTTTTAATATCAAATAGGCTGTAAAAATTCCAATTGCATAGAGTAGATGCACAAAACATATAGACCCGAAATCTAATTGTGCCATTTTTCAGACAATGAACACTAGAGGCTATCTTTAGTAGAGAAGCTTGGTTTTATGTTTATAAGTTAATTTGCATTGTGGTCAAACTTGTAGGAAACAACACTACATCACATCAATATTAGTTCAATTCCCATGAAATCACATCAATGAGTACAACACAACATAGGAGGCCCCAAAATTATGGACAAACACAACTGAACTTCAATGTGGTAAAAAAAAGGTTTAAAATAAAATAAAAACAAGGATTTCCATTGGAGTCAGAAGGGCTATTAATTGAATAAAGTCACTTAATAATAGAAAATAACTTACCAGGGCATGATTCAATAGTACACCAAGACACCTTGGTGTTTGCCTTGAGTCCTAATCTGCAAAAAGAAGCGATGTCAACAATCAGAAACCGATTAAATTTTTGAAATTTGATCAAAAGCAAAGGGTTTTTCAATGGAAGAGGTATATTACCACTATTTTTACTATAAGAGAAACTACTGGAACAACAACTTTGTATATGGCAGAGACTGTAATGGGAAGGAAAAACAGAGGAGCGTGTAGGGTAAAAGTGGTGTAGAGGAAGCCCTATGTGCCGTTAACTCCAAAAATATAAATAAATTGTTGTGAAAAAAATCGTCGCCTCTAAATATATAAAACTAATTAAATAGTTCATGGCGGATAGAAAATCACAGGGATGCTGTGCACATAAAAGGCAATACCAATATAAATCCCTCAATAGTCAATTTTATGAGATTTATTGAATGAATGATTGACAACGATATGGTTTAAGAGCCCAAAACGAGTAGAAATATCACCAGTAATGAATAAATACGGGAGCAGGAGGTTTGTGCTTCCAAAATCGCAAAATTTATAAGCTTTGCACCAAATAGAGGGAGGTTGCAACCATATACATGGGGTTTCGTCATTTCGAACATACAAAAATGCATGGAGAATGTTCTCTAGAGTAATACCAAAATAAAATAATGACATCATGATTCATAAGCAAAGCTTAAGCTATCGTAGTTTATTTGAACAATGAACTATCAGATTTGGGCCACAAAGAAAAACAGATATCTAGGAAATGCAAATTTCAAAATTAAATGAAAAGGTTTATGCATGGGGTATTATCATATCAGACAAATCAAAGAAAATATTCCCAAAGGAGTTTAATTTCAATGTAGTATGCAATAAAGAAAATAATATGAACAGAAGTAAATTTCAAGGAAAAAGAAAACCACTACAACCTCGTAAAAAACAGAGAAAACCTCAAATATTTGTCTAAGATCATAAAGCAAACAATATTCTGTTAAAGGTTGGCACAAGACATTGTTAACACTAACATGCTAAGTATAAAGAGTAGGAATTGTCTTTCAAAGTCCATGCAAACACTTATAGATGAATTTTCGAAAATAAAAATACTAATGTGTCAACAGTGGCTTGTGAGGTTAGTGAAAGCAGGTATCTATATAACCCCCACCAGGGTTCATGCACTTCCAAGTGACAAGGTAGTGCTTGTGCTTGTTCTTGTGGATGTGCAGCAGGGATTGCAATAGCAAATGGGGCCAGGTGGACACTAAAACACATGACTTAAAGTTACAATAAACCAAATCAATTTTAATCAATCTCCTAATGTCTAATATCCTAACATTTCAAATCACTTTAGGGTAGGCGAATGTTTAGGATAAGGGTAAATTTTACAGAAGTTCCAATCCCCCATTGTTGTGGTAGCTTTAGATGAATTGAAGGGCACTTGAATTACGTATTCAGTGGTCCATCCCTTGACAGTGCCTATATAAGAAGGTTGTTTGTGATGCCATGCCTCTTTAGGCTAGTTGTAATGCTTCTCAAGTTACAAACTAAAATAACTTACAAAATTGGGCTAAGATCAGCATTAATTCTTCACCTCCATCTTAGCTATATTAATTTCACATGGATATAGATTCAGATATCTTCTTAACCATTGACACAAACGATGAGGTTATGATGAAAATCATAATACATCTAAAATTGCAATCTTTGTCAATGTAAAAGGGCAGAAATCAAAACCAGCTACCTGTAGATATGGATTTCTTATCAAAATGCTAGAACGAGGCATTTGGCATGGAACTGATCTCATTGGTAGAAATTCAATCTGTGGAACTCAATTTGGATTTGTAGCAATGAATTGGTGTAGCAAGTGCAATATTTAACCCAAGAGAAACTACCTATGGACATGGGTCCTTTCGGCACTTTACCAGGGTCATTGGTAGAAATTCAACCATAGAAACTCCATTTGGAGAAGTAGTGATGCAAAGGGTCATTGGTAGAAATTCAACCATAGAAACTCCATTTGGAGAAGTAGTGATGCAAAGGGTCATTGGTAGAATATCGACCTATAGAACTCCATTTCGAGTTATGGAAATGCATAGGCACAATGGCTGTGGGGTTTCTATAATTTTCACAGGGCATTCAGCAAGGTACCCACATCATTGGTAGAAATTCAATCCAGGAAGGTGTATGTGCTTTTGTCATGATCCAAAGTCACTGTGGTGGATGGAACCAAAGAGAAACTACCTGTAGATATAAATATGGGTTAATTACCAAAATGCCAGACTAGGGCATTCACCAAGGTACCCACTACAATTGGGAGAAATTCCACCCAATTAGTTGTATGTAAAGTTGTCACAATGCAGAAACCATAAGTATTGGAACTCAAGCCCAACTACTTGTGGATATGAATATGGGTTCTTAACCAAACTGCCAGACCAAGGCACCAAGCAAAGTAACCACGCCAGTTTTTAAAATTCTAAACATGGAAATCTGTGTAGAATCATAACAATGCATAGAACAATCTTTATATTTGTACACTAGTTTTGATGAAGAGAACAATCTTTAGAACTATAATCATCCACTGAAAATTGGATGTTTTCCATAAAGTAATTATTGTTGGAAGAAAGAGGATGGTTCACAATGTTTCATAGTAGCCAGTAGGAAAATGTCACAAGAAGGGAATCACAAATTATGCACCTCAAAGGAAAAAAATTATGAGCAAACCTACATGTCCAAGTTGATTACATCATGGAGTACGTCATTCAGCGAAGTAGTTTGTTAAATCTTTCTCAAAGACCATTATATGAGTATCCACTTTTGTAATATTAGTCATCATTAATTTTTTGAGTTGGTGCCTTTGTCCTTTTTAATTATCTATTCTAAATTTAGAAAGGAAGGACACCTCAAGCTGCAATGCCTCCATCCTTGCTGCTGCTGTCGCAAACTTAATCATGGGTTTTGTCATATTTTGTTTCACTCGCAATGTTTTTCCAAATTTCATTGTAGCCAAACATGAGGCCCGAGCATAAACAAAAAAAAATTAGAATCTAGCTAGTGTCTATCCCACTTGAATGGTATGAGTTTCAAAGGTATGTGAGCTTTAATTGCTTCACTCTGTTACCCCCCATTTTACATGGGTATCCAGATGTAAATTTCTTACTGGTGATAGGACAATTTGTGCATTTCTGGGCATTTTTTGGGCAGCCTATGGTGGTTTTATGTAGAAGCAATCATGAATGATATATAATTAAGATAGTTGTGGTTTGATAATTAACTATGACTAAGGGTTTTGCTATAATTCTAGACGTTTAGAAGCACCCTTGGGGCACAGTTTATGAGGAGAATGCTACAGCAAAAGAGGGTGCATTCTAGCCATTGCTTAGCAATAGGATCTTGGGGCATTTCTATTGAGGATGTTTCCAGCCTAAAGTGCCATTATTTTTCCCCTAGATCAGTTCCAACGTAAGGGGTATTTTTTGCATATTTTGAGGGCTATTTTCCAGCTTTAAGAGTCATCTTGGTTGGATTTCCATTTGCAGTTGTTTATTTTCCTTCTCCATGGTTCACAGAGGTTTCTCTTGCATGTTTCAATGGATCATATGGTATATCACAACCAAAAAAATCATCCCTTTAGTCCCAGAATTGATGGTGGATTCCATGCTCATGGTTCTGGCAATGCTTCTACAACAACAACCCGAGAAGTCAACAGGTTTGGTCTTTTCAGCATCTGATCTAGGTCATCCATTGTTTTGCTAGGTATGCAAGATATTCATCATGTTTATTCATAGCGGATTGGCATGTATTAACTATGAGGAGGGGGCCCATCTCTATGATATTGATGATATTGATTGACTATTGGTATGGGACCTGGGTTGGCTATGCCAATTGGGTCTCACTGAAGTGGAGGTGGTCCTCTAGGTCTACATAGATCTAGGGTTGGAAATAGAATCACTATATGTCTACAGCTTGGTGCCCCTTGTAGATGAGAGCACCATGAAAAAAAAAAGTGATCCACTAAGTGGAAGCTGGTCCAAGATGTGGATGTGCTTGAAGGATGAGGGAGTAGAGGTGGAGAGCCTCCTGAAATTACAAGGCCAAACATCTCTGGTCATGGTACCTCAAGAAATTGCCTATAGTCTAAAGCACCCTAACAAGAATCTTCCTGAAAAGAACTCATCATCATTAGAAAGAACTCATCATCATGTCGAAGAACTTGTTAGCATGCATAAGAATTCATCAGCAGACTGTTGATTGATGAATTCAGCCATGAAATTCTTTGACCATCAAATAACTCGGTGCTACTAGAAAATGAAATTGCTCTGTGACCTGAAACAACACTGCTAACAACTACACACATATATATTGATGCATCCTACTTAATCTTTAACATGGCATTCATTAAACCACGAGATTCCAAGTAAAAATGTATAAAAATCCCAACTGACTACTATAGACATGGACTGGGAAAAATGGTATCCATGGGTCGGGCAAAAAGTTCAAACTTATTGAGAAAAATGGTGCAAAATAAATGAGTAAAATAGGGGGGTTTCAAGGCTCATCAATTAGTGTCATGTCATATTTAATAAATTAATTCACCGTAAATATGATTGGCTAGATATGAGACCCACTCATGTAATAAGGTCAAGGGTACTCAATGCTACAGAAAGCCACTCGATGGTCTAAATTTATATTTTGTGGGGAAACATCAAATCAGTTGGCACATGGAAATCTGGATGGGAGGAAAAGACACTGTCTACTTGGAAACCAAAAATCAAGATTCTTGAGGGCACCCATCCTCAAAGCATGTACTTAGTAATCACATTGAGTACGCTCGATACTATTCTCAGTTTCTTATTTGACGGAAAAGCACATTAGAAAACTTCTTGGGCTACTACTCTAATTTTGTTTGAATAAAGTGAACAAGTTTTCAACACAAGTTCACTAGTTATCTAATCGGATCCATTGGGTTACCTACAAAAAAAAACTATTTCCTAGTCATATTTGTAATATTTTGCTAGGTAGATAGAACACTTAATAATCAAAGGATATATCTTCTTCAATCTCATGGTCACAATGGACATGCAAGTTTACATGTTTGTGCATGTATGTATGTTTTCATCCATGTGTTGGAAACATTAAAATTGCATGCTTAGAGGCTTTTATGCACATGACTCTCTGAACTCATTTTCACTTGTCTATGCCTCAATGCTAGAGCGTGATTATGTAACCATTCATTTTGTGAAATGTGTAGAAAAAGGTTTCAGTTTAGAACCTAACCAGTTTATTATGGTGTAACTAAAAGAAATAATAATGGTTACAATCTAAGTGTATCAATTATGAATAGATACAAGCTAATAGCAATTCCTGTCATAAAACAATAATTTAGGTCACAAAAATTTTCATTATCAATATTAAATGCACACCTCTTGCAAATCTAATGCAAAACACTCTGGTGCACTCCCATATGTTCCAGCATTCATCCTCAGAGCAAGAAGATGAAAATCAAACAGCTCATGCATCTTTGGCCCAATGAAGTTCCCATGGATTAAGTTACATAGTACCGCAAATGTTTCTGATGAAATGATTTTTTGAAAGACATCCGAACAACAATCAGTGATCACATTTGAAGAAACCACCTTTTGACTACCAGAATCCTTCATAGATGTGTCATTCTCTATCTCGTTGATCTCCTGAATACTCAACTTTTTCAAGAAAACATTGTTTTTCTTCCTTCCCATAACTTGGCTTTCCACCACCATACAAGGTGTTGTAATCTCATAGATCACATAAGGTTTCCAATAATGCATACTAAAACATACATAAATATAGAACAAAGACAAGAGACAAGAATAGACAGGATTAAACAGATTATATTATTATAATGAGTTCATACAATGCACAGAACTGAACTGGGTTCTCGTTTGGCTCAACAACCTAATATATACAAGTTACAGACGATTATAAAATAACTACCTGTCGGTTCGGTGAACCGATGCGACTTTAGATAGAGTATAGTGGATCCTAGTTAACACAAACTAGATAACAGTCACTAGTGATGAGAAGTCGACCAAAAGGGACCTCAAGAGAATAGATCGTATGAAAGTATGTCGGACATTCAGAAACTAGAAATGGATGAGAGACAACAGAGAAGGGAAGCATGACAAGAAATGGCCTTAGAGCTGCACAGAGGAAAAAACCCCAGGCAAAATGACAAGGAAGAAAATCCGCGAGAGTCGGGTCATGACCGACATGAAGAGGGTGTCGAGCAAGAAGCATCCCCTAAGGAGGAAGAATTGTGGATAGAGCAGCCAGAAGATCTCCAAATAAGAGCTCTCAATGAAGGAACAACCCTTTCCCCATTGAATCCAAGTACTAGAATACATACTATTGCCAAAGAAGACCTCCGACTACGAGCTGGTGACTTCACTATATGGAGATGACTAGGCGATGAAACAGACCCTGGACGACACCTTATTATACGTTGAACAGTGGAAGGGAACTGGGTGACATTTCAAGCGGCAGCCTCCCTTCGAAGTATCCACTTGCTCTTACCGGCACATGAAGGAGTGCCCCCCCCCCCGCCAAATACAGCTTTAGAAGAAATCGAACAATAAGACCTACAAACCAATAGTTGCAGTAGACCATCGATAGTAGAAGTCGACATCAACTGACTCCAAGTCGACAAAGACTCGACAACCAACGAAAACAGAAGTTCTGTCGATCATAATTCCGCAGGCACGAATACACCAATAACCCATTGGTGTGCTTCGCTTTCCAGTTTCTATAGTTTGGTGGTTTCTAGCACTATATGTTCTTCTATCATTGGCCTAAGTGCTGCCTCCATGGTCTTCCTGCTCTCCAAATCCTGAATCCCTTGTCGATTCTATCATGTCTGTTGATAAACTTTCCCATAGTGAGTAGGCCTGTCTCTTAGGACTTCTTCAGTTACGACAAACTCCTCCATATGGTCCTAGAGTACTTTGTACGCTTTTGAGAAAGCAGTGTGCTGTGCCAATAGAAGTCTAGAAGTTTCCTCTTTCTGTTCCTCCTTGGTTTCCTAGAGGCGTGCTTGGATGGTTGACACCATGCTCTCAAATAGCTTATATGCTCTTTCAAGCGGTCTATCAGCGTCGACTTCTATGGGGACTGGTATGACAGACTAAGCTAAAGTCCTGCATTTGTCAAGAAACTTGACCTATTCTATATTTTTGTCTTTGAGTTCTTTGGTTTTTCACTCAGTCCTTATCTTGGCTTCTTTGGATACATTTTTGAGGAGTTGGCCCACCTTTGTGTCGGTCAAGGAGCTTGCATACTTCAAGCTAATATGAAGTCTAGTAGTCTTTCCATGATTCTCCTTCCTCTTTTTCTGCTTTTTTGCTTCTGTCTCCTGCGTACCTGCAACAGTGGAGGTGGGGCCTTTGGTTTGCGAGATAGAAGTCGATGCTTTTTTTGGATGGGGAGGTGGTATGACCAACTCTAGCTATGTGAATGTAGTTGGTTGGGATAGGTCTGTCTATGAATCAGGGGGTGGTGGGGGTTCTTATGGGGGTGGTGAGGGAGTGGGGGAATGGTCGGGGGTGATGGGTTTGGGGGAAGTACGGTGTGGACTTACGTCGAAAGGTATGTTTACTTCCGGAGGTGTAGCGGTTGGTAGGTTGGCCTAGGGTTCAGGGTCAGTCGGTTTAATAGTAGACTGCACTTGGCCAATCACGTCATCTTCTTTGTCGGATTGTCGTGCGAAGGTCGATGTGATGTGTGAAAATACTGTGGGTTGTGTTCTACTAGCTGTGTACATGGGATCCTGGGTGGTAATTTTCTGGGCCGACTAAAATAGCACAGGAAATGTCTCGAAGAAATATTTTAGCTCGGTATCCTTGTCAAATTTTTCTTTCGTTGTCTCCAAAATTGCGCTTTTGTATAATTCGAGGGGGCTGACCGATTGTTGTGCCAGTGCTTTCTCCTTGACTATTTTTTTCGGTGATGGAGGTGGAGGTGTCGACACAAGATGGACAACATTTTGAGGCGTCGTCGTTGTTTTTTCCTTCTTTGGTCGACCTTCGGGGGCTCCTACTTCTACAAACCACTGGAACTGAATTTCAACCGGCACTTTATTTGCAGTGTAATCCTTTATAATGTCAAGGGCTGCAGCTGCTAGTTCGTCGTTATCATCTGATGATTCGACAATGATAGGTTTGCGCTTACCTTTTCCTTATTGTTGTTATTTCCCTTTTATTTTCTTCCGGGATGCTTCTATCTCACTGGGAAGTTTCTTAATTATGCCTCTTCACACAACATATTCAGGGTTGTCTGGTTCGACTTTGGGCATCGATTCTTGAGTCAAAATGGCACTTGCTGGAGCCGGAGGAGGTGTTTGCTGCTGTTGTTGTGGATTTGGCTTTGCAAGCTATGGTACTGCTTAATTTGTGGTTAGAGGTTTGATAATTATTTGTACACAACCAGTGGGTTTGAACGGTAGATCCTCCGACACAAATGTGCTGATGTTGAGGTTGAGCTCCTAGTCTTCCTCTTTCTCTTGGTCGGTGAGTGGCACCTCGATTGATAAGTCGATATGTTTCGCTGCTTCTGGTACTGTTATCTTTGTCTTAGTCTGTCGAGACAATTCTCGAAAGATTTGGTCAATAGATCGATAGTAGTAGAGGGCTTTGGCGTTGGAGGCCTCGCCCTGCATGTACCATACCGAGGTATGGTCGAGCTCCAGCTAGATATGGGATTTTGTGGGTAGATTTCGTCGGATGTTCTGAGGCACCCTCCATATAGTCGTGCGAACCTTTAGTTGCTGGAACCGGTTTTCTAGGAATAATTTTCCTTGCTCTAGTTCATGTAGGGTTCCTTTCTAGGAAAAGGGTTTAAACCTATATATGTCGAACGTTGATGGTTCGCGGAAGACTGGGCTCCCTTCTGGATAGATGTGGTACATAACGATCCATAGGATGAGGGAGGGGAACTTGATGATTCCTCTTGTCTATTGGAATCACTTGCAGATGGTTTTTATCATGTCAGAAACGTAATATCCCCACTTGTAGAGTCTCCCGTCAGTGGAATTTTATCGACGGCTTCCAGCATTTCTAGTTTGAGGTAGTTACCTCAACCTACCAATGTGAGTTTGATTGCGATTATTTTGGCCACAATCTGTGGCGTTCTAGTTGTGATTTGGCTGATCATCAACCCTTTTGAGTTTTTCCCGGAGGGTGATCCCGTAAGCTCTTCGACCAATCCTTCTTTGATTCCGACGGGTATAGGGTCACCTTTTTTAGACATGCCAGTGAGTTTAAAGATGACATCCCCAGAAATGTCGATCGGGTCATCAAAGTAGAACCGATCGTTGTGGTATCGATTGATAATAAATTTCACAATAGCTTCCTTTGTACCCCCAAAGCTGGACATCAGCGATGCATTGGCATATCCAAAGAGGGTGCTGTGTCTGATATTTTCTGCTGCTTGAGTCATCTTTTTGTCGACAAAGGCCCACTCTTGGATCTTGGCCCATAGTTTCTGCCATGGTCCCTCTTGCACTTTGTCCTTTTTGATGTTCTTCAGTTTGCGGACCAAAGGTGTATCCGTAGCTTGTACCTCTTTTGCCTTGGTCGATGCTCTAGTCTGTTTGGGAGCCATTGTGTTGGTTTGGTCAATGTTATTATAGGGTTCTTGGCTTTTGGTCGACTGAGTGTGTGAATGCTCTATGTGTAAAGGGTGCAATGAATGAATCTTCAATGGTCCAGTATTTATAGGTGATGATGTGGTCTTGGAATGTCTTGACAACAATTCAAGAAAACACTGTAGGTGCATTCTTTAATCCGAAGGGCATAAATCTGTAAGCAAAGGAACCAAATTCACACACAAATGTTGTCTTATTTTGATCCTCTTTAGCTATTGGTACTTGGTTATAGCTTGAGAATCCATCTGTGAATGAATAACATTCATGTCCTGCAACTTCATTCAAGATTTCTTCAGCAAAAGGGGTTGGGAATGGGTTTGTTAGTGTGACTTTGTTGAGTTCCCTAAAGTCGACACAAATTTGTAACCTTTTCGGGTCATGTTTCTTGGGCTGTACGACCATTGGAATTTCCCATTTCGACTGGTCGATAGGGTAAATGATCCATGCTGCTAACATGTTATCGATTTCCTTTCTGACTATTTCTTTATACTTGTGAGCCAGTTTATAAGGTCTTTTATTAACAGGTCAAACATCAGGTTTAGTATCAAATTTCATTTCACCCATTTCTTAGAGTAAGCCTTTTAGGTCTTTATAGTCCCTGGAAAAGACATCTTGGAACTCTTTTAGTAAGTTCACGATCTCTGTGGTCTATTGGTCATTCAAGTAGTCACCAATTTTTTCTAGTTTTGTTTAATCATCGTTTGAGATGTCAACTTCTTTAGTTTTTACTTTGGAATATAGCTACTCTGGTGCTTTAGCTTCATTGATCAGTCGACTTCCTTCTTTGAACTCTGATAATGTGGTAGGGAAGTCGGCTGCAGTCATTCTGTCAATATCTTCTATGTCTGTTGTTGCGATTTTCAGGATGGATCGGATAGGTTTTGTTGTTTTGATGTGGTTGGATTTCCATCTGAAGCTTTTTCCTTCTGTGTTTTCATTTTCCAATTGTAAACGGGTCGACTGTGATTTTGACCATATTTGTAGATTGTTACAGTCCTTTATCTGTCGATGGTCTTGTAAGGGTTGATTTTCGGTCGGTTGGATGAATTGTTTAATTTGTTTTGCTATCTCAACCAGATTTTCATTTTGCGATATGAAATTGAAGTCTTTAATAAAATTATCCCTGAGTTCGTGCCATAAGAAGGTTTCAGCTCTAGCTTCTTCCATTTTATACCACTTGTTAGGTAAGTCGGCTAGGGTTGAGGGGAACAAATGTGGCCAAGCTCGCTCATCCTTGTATCCCAGTCTTCTCCACTCCTTTTCACAGGTTTTGATATGTTCTTCTGGGTCTTGTCCTTGGGTAAAGATAGGTATCTAAGCTTGCTATGTTAATTTCTTTCCTCCGAACCTCTCAACAAAGTAAGTCGAAGCAGTTGTCTAGGTCTATATTTTCGTCTGATGGGTATCCCACCATTTAGCTGCTTGACCTATAAACGTTTCAACTAAGCTTTGAAGTCGGCCATGTTCACCAATATTTTTAGATACTTGCTCAATATCCCCGATCAGTGATTCCCTCCCCTTATACCTTGGTAGTTGTGGAGAATTTAGGTTAGCTGGTTGTAAGGTAGGGTGTTCCCTGATTTTCTTTTCGAATATTTTTGGGATAATGGATACTACGAAGCACTGTTGGATGGGATTTTTCTGTACTTTTTGTATAGTCCAACACCCTATTTATTGTGTTTCATAATTCTCAATCTCTCATTCGTACAATTCAACATCTAATTTATAACCAACTGAGTCTTGGTTACCTAAATTAAGTTCCCCATGGATGTTTCATTCTGTGTAGTCTACATTGTTGTGAATTTGGTAAAGTTGTCTGATATCGAATTCTTCATCAATTGGTTCAGTACAAGGCTCCCCTTGGGATGGATGAATGGGTACAATGACCTTTTGATCATTTCCTTTTAATTTGATGCGTTCCTTGTCCAAAGATATGTATGCTTTCATCTTCCAACCTAAAGGTCGATCGAATAGCACTGGGAAGGAGTTGGATCCTTCTTTTGGGTCAATAATTTCAAAATCAACCTTGGTCGATATTCCCTTGATGGTCATGTCGATGTTTTTCCAGACTCCAATGGGTTCAATTAGGCCTCGGTCGGCGAGTTTCAGGTATATGCCTGAATCGTAAAGTCAAGGTCTACCCATATGTTCCCAAGTATCTCAAGTCATCATATTTACCCGTGAGCCAAAGTCAACTACTACTTGTCGGACGTGGTAACCTTCGATTTCTAGGTCGACAAGTGGGTCAGCATCACTTTTGTCTTTTTTATTCAAGATGCAGATGTTTTTGGTTTGTTTTTTGGGGTTTGTTCCTTTTATTTCATGTAATAAGTCAAGGAAGTACGATACATATTTTTCTGTTTGAACAATTTGGATTAGTTGATTTATTGTGTTGGGTCGACTCTTCTTGTTGTGCAATGTTTTGAAAAACATGTGTGGCTTCTTTATATGTTTGTTTCTCATGCCGTGGGTTAGGATAGATGTTTGTTTCAGTAATCTTACTAATTTGAGGGTTATCAAGTCCTGTTTTTGTTCCTTGTCGAGTTACAATATGTAAATTTTTGGTGGTTATTATATCATTCTTTTGCACACAAGACAAGACATTAACATTTTTCTTGGTATTAATTTTCTCTAATATAGTAGGGCAATCCTCTAATGAGTGATCGCCTACTCCATAGTGGGTACAGAATTTGAGATCAGTCATGTCCTTGTATGGACAGTCTACATACTGATGACCTTCTTTGTAACATGTGAAGCACTGGGTTGGTCAGCATGGGCATATGTCGTAATTCCTAGGGAATAGACCTCTTCCTCCGTATCCTTCGTGTCGATTATCGTACCAGCACTCATATCACCAGCCATATTATCTTTGTTCGTTCTAATCGTTTGCTGGATTGTTTTGCTCATTATGTTGCGCTACTGCATTTGTTTGGTATACTGCATGATATTTCTGTCGGTTCTTTAGGTTTAACTGACAGTCGGTAGTGTTATGACTTTTGGTTTTGCAGTTGGCGCACCAGGAAGTCTTGCCATTCTTCATGTTAAACAGACAGTCTTTTGTGGAGTGATCTCTGTGTTCCTATCAAATGTCACAAAAGGATTTGGTCTGTACAAATCTAACGTCTTGTCAGCTATATTCTTATCGACTGTTATCTTTTGAATGACCGGCCATCAAGCATTTGGTACACCATATCTCCTTATTCTTAAGGCTTAGTTCCTTCAATGACTTCTGTATGTTCTCGATTTGTTCTTCCAATCTATGGTTCGTGGGGTAAGCAGGTATGTCTTCGTCCATCTCCACCTGAAGAGCTTTTCTTAGCACATCCTCATACGTTTTGAACGTCTCTAGACTGATGTGTCAATGTACTTTTTGCGATAGGCCTGCAAGAAACCATTGAATTAGTAACTGTTCATCAATAACATAATCCAGCTGGCTTAGTAGGTCTTTCGAACATTTATCGTAGTCACGGACGGTCTCCCCTGGCTTTTGTGATGTGGTTTTAATCTTCTTCGCGGCTAGGTGCTTAGCATCTGGAGTTTTAAAAAATGACAAAAATTGTGCCTTAATATCGGACTTTGTCTCTATGGGTTGTCTTTCCGAAAAGTTCATGTACCATGTCAATGCCCTTTTCCTTAAGGCCCCTGCAAACTATGTCATTTGTTGATCTTCATCTATAACCTGGTTGGCTTCCCAGCTTGACTCGCAGATGAACCAATGTCGTCTGGGGTCTTCATCTCCCTCATAAAGAGGAATGTGAGCGGATCCATGACCCATCTCTGAATCACTGTTACTGCTCTTAGAAGGTGGCAGCGCTAGGGGTGGGGGTGTTGATGAGGGTGGTGGGATTATTGGTGTATTCGTACCTATGGAATTCTTATCGACAAAACTTCCATTTTTGTCGGTTGTCGAGTCTTTGTCGACTTCTACTATTGATGGTCTACTGCAACTATTTGTTCACAGGTCTGATTGTTCAATTTATTCTAAAGCTGTATTTGGCGGGGGGGGGCGGGGGTGCTCCTTCATGTGTCGGTAAGAGCAAGTGGATACTTCGGAGGGAGGCTGCCACTTGAAACGTCACCCAGTTCCCTTCCACCGATCGATGTATAATAAGGTGTCATCCAGGGTTTGTTTCATCGCTTAGTTGGATCCATATAGTGAAGTCACTAGCTCGTAGTCAGAGGTCTTCTTTGACAATAGTCTGTATTCTAGTACTCGGATTTAATGGGGAAAGGGTTGTTTCTTCATCGGGAGCTCTTAGTTGGAGAACTTCTGGCTGCTCTATCCACAATTCTTCCTCCTTAGGGGACGCTTCTTGCTCGACACCCTCTTCATGTCGGTCATGACTCGACTTTGGCGGATTTTCTTCCTTGTCGTTCTCCCTATGGTTTTGTCCTCTGTGCAGCTCTAAGGCCCTTTCTCATCATGCTTCCCTTCTCTAGTGTCTCTCGTCCCTTTCTAGTTTCTGAATGTCTGACATACTTTCGTACGATCTATTCTCTTGAGGTCCCTTTTGGTTGAATTCTCATCACTGGTGACTGTTATCTGGTTTGTGTCAACTAGGATCCTGGCGATGGAACCAATGTTGTAATCTCACAGATCACATAAGGTTACCAATAATACATACTAAAACATACATAAATATAGAACAGAGACAAGAGACAAGAATAGATAGGATTAAACAGATTATATTACTATAATGAGTTCATACAATGCAGAGAACTAAACTGGGTTCTTGTTTGGCTCAACAGCCTAATATATACAATTTACAGACGGTAACAAAATAACTACCTGTCTGTTCGGTGAACCGACGCGACTTTACATGACCGACATAATCTCTTTATTTTAGTCGGCCGACCAACTTAGCCGGCTGATTGACTAAGTCATCCCATCGACTTATTCAACTGATCAACTAAGTCGACTTATCGACTTGCTCCTTCTACACAAGGCAAGCACTGATGAAACAACTTCCTGTATAAAATTTTAGTTAACAGTAAGAAAAATGGCACTTCCAAACATGATGTTATCAGATTCAGGCAATGCAGCTAAATAATTTGTTTTACCTTCATGGGAATAATTCCACTCTTATTAGGAGTATCCTTTGAAATTGTTTGTTGAAGCAACTTCTTGGCACAGTTAGGTGGCCTAGAAGCAAGTGCTTTCGCAATGGCACTCTTTATTCCTCCTGCAGTTATGCTTGATGCATTCAAAACCTGTTGCAAGACTTCTGTCCAATGTTCAATTTGATTATAATTTATATCTTTTTCACTGAGCGTGCTTTATTTTTTATCTATGTTTTAGTCCCCCCCATTTTCATCTTCTATTACTGGGTTGCATGATCCACTCAAAAGATCTACTTGTGCTCCATTAGTTCCCTACAAAGATCCTATGTTACCGTCTTCCATTCCTAGCTGAGATGATGCACTTAAAGGCTCTGCTTGTGTTTCATTAAAGCTTTGCACCAAAGAAAAAACAAAATAAGAAGACAAATTACAGAACCTGCAGCTAAAATTATTGGAAAAGACTTATAAAATCCTAATGTAGATTGCAGCACCAATTAATTTTATTGATCCAAGGACCAAAAACCTCGTGGGAAAAATATACTTCTTACCAGAGAAACACGTTAGAAAATTTAATGAAAAAAGTGTGCACAAGAAAAGAAAGCACGTGGGGTTTGATGAAACAGTTGGCACAAATCTATGTTGTCTCATGCAAGCTTGAGCAAGTTGCAGACACTGCCACAATATCATCTTGTGAGTCGAGCAAGTGTTGCTGAAACAGATTCTTCTTGACAGGTTGAGTCTAAGTGCTAGGTTTTTGGAACCAATAATTCTTGTATCGGTGATCTACCTGCCAAATGAGATCTTCCATATGTGAGCCCTAGGTTGCAAGGAAGTAAATGAAGAAACAAAGTGTCTGCACCATAGGCTATAAATGATTGTCATGTGAGGTCAAGTGCTATAAGAAATGGTGCAGTCAAGATTATCATTTGAGAGGCATTGTTGTAGATACTGTAGCCTGTAACTCTACAGGTTGAGTCTAAAATCCAGATTTTTGGAGCCCATCATTCTTGTGTATCATAGATCTAGCTGCTAAAGAAGTTCATTTGTATGAGTCCTAGGCTGTAAGGAATTAAACAAGCAACATGGTGTCTGAAGTATATGCTGAAAATGATTATCGTGTGAGGCCAAGTGATATAAGTAGCGCGGTTGAGATTGTTCCCCAAGAGGCATTCTTGTACCAATTGTCTCTCTACCATATATGTTGTAGTTTTCAGTAAACAAGAGTGGTCTTTTCTTCATATATTTATGTGGGTTTTTTTTGTGCTGAATGGTACATGAAGTGACTGCAAATTTTTTAAGTTCATTTGAAACTTTATGTGTTAACATATGAGAAAATTTTTAACCTAGTTGTAATTATCTTGTGAATAGTATATGTCGGTGCACTTTACATCTTCTGCAAAAATAAAGTTGATGTGTTGTACTTAGCATTTTCACATGTACATCTGTACTTTATTGAATAGGTTGTGTATCCTGAAAATACACCAGTATTAAAGCCAACAAATTATAAATTATCAACATTTGGAACGTTAATCATCACACGAGAAATGGTAAGCCTTTGCTCAGAAAGGAGTTGTTTTGCACAAAAAAAATACACTATGCACAAGTCTCATATTTTTCCACCCCATTTTCAATTCAACTGATTGTTGGAAGCATTAATCAGCATGCAACACATGGTAAACCTTTACCTAAAAAGGACTGGATTTGCACAAAAAAAATACAATCTGCACAAGTCCCATATTTTTCCACCCCCTTCTCTAGTCGACCGATGTGTAGAGGCATCCAGATCTTTTGTAGTATTAGATTGCAAATGCATCAATCAGTGTAGTAAAATATCTATCTAATTCAACAGTTTTAGAAAACAAATGGAGGCAAGATTTAGAATCCTACTTCTTGGGATATAAAGACATCTTTACTAACTCTCAATGTAAGGCTTATTATGACTAGTTTATGCATCTGCAGCCAAAACAACCACTCCACAAACGCAGGGAAAAACATGTCATCCATTGTCACCATACAAACTGTTTCTCAAAAGACCATCTGGACATTCAACACCACATTTGCAGTGAAATACAAGAAGGAAGATACACAAAATACATCAATGTAAACAAATGAATAAACATTGAATCTTAGAGAAAGTCACAAAAGTTAAATATGAACAAAAGTTAAATATGAACAAACAGTCACTTTATAGTGTACATAGCATAATGAAACTCATAACACTGAATTGCTACTCCTTGTATTGCATAGCAAGGATATAGTGCAGTGTGTCAAATCATATGCACAACTAGCACCCCATGTAATAGGCAAGATATTTCCTATGACTATATGGTTTCCTAGGCATCGTTGGGTAATTAGAAATATGATATATCATATGCACAACTTCCACCCTATGTAATATGCAAGGTATTTCCTATGACTGTATTGTTTTCTAGATGTTGTCGCATTATTACTAATATCATATGTTGATGTCCTCTGGTTGCACATGTAATGGCATATAGAAGTAAGGTGCCAAGAAATACCTAATGCGTGCTCTCATAATAATGACACTCCACTAAATTCAACAACCTGCCATATGGCTGCCAAGATTCTAATGAGACCCAATTTTATGGGTTTATAATATATATTGAACAGTATCCTACTGGATTATGTGTTATCTCGCTTACAAGAAAGTGGAAGAATGGAATTACAGGCATAACTTTTCCAATACTGTATGGCTCCTCCACATGTACTTCGAAAGATCCAAGGATGCTCCCCCAATAGCTCTACTATCAAATCTTGGAAAACGATGTGTTGCACTATTTCTTGTGTGTCCCTTTATGTGGGCCCCACTCAAGAGTCAAAAGGTGTGAGGCCTGGTGGAACACTTCCTGAGGAAGAGGGACACAAAACGCTATCAGATTGAATAACAATAAATATTGATATATGCCTCCAAACATATCAATTAATAATGTCATAGCCAAGCCAAACACCAATTTGGTGTATGATATCCCCTTGTTTGTAGGACAAGGGACCTGCCTTGCACAACAATGCAGTTGCTAAAGTTTACAGAGGTGTACATACCCTACCCCCTCCATATTTAAACCTATGACCTCCTAGAAGTAAACATATGTTATTAACCGTTAAGCCCATTCAAGTTGTACTATAATAATAATCAATTTTTAAGGTCACAGCCAAGGTAGACACCAATATGGTATATGAGAACCCCTTGCTTGTGAGACAAGGGACCCTGCTCTACACAGTGATTTAACTACTAAAGTATACAAAGTTGTACATACCCTTCCCCCCTCTGATAGGTGATTTAACTGTAAAAGTGTTTTCTAAAGACAAATATAAGATTCTAAACATTATACGTGTATGGAAAATAGAAGTATAATACTCAAGAAAACAAAATTCCTAAAGGTAGAATTCAAATATTCCTTTAAGAACATTGGCTTTTGAATTCGAAAGTGAAATAATTTGTCGTTACTCATCAAATATCACTTAACCCATTGTAGAAATTCAAGCAAAAATAGAAGTTGTTTTTCTTGAACATGACAAAAGCTAAATATAAACTTTTAAAAAGGCTGTGGGACTCAAAAAAGATAAATCAGTGAAATCGAAATAAAAATCAGGATATGAAGCACTATGTCTACAAGATCAAGAGGATGGACATGGAATAATGGAAAATGCTATAATCAATCTTACTACAAAATGAGGATATGAAGCCCTAACAAAAATGATTTACCTAAGGACCAGCTTTGGTGGAAGCTAGCTTGCCCACTCAAAATAAGAATCTTTACTTGGTTAGCCTTGTTCAATAAGATTCTTACATGGGATAATGGGAAAAAAAACTAAAAAAGACCAAATAGATGTTTTCTTTGAAATTATATGCTAAATATATTGATCATCTTTTAATCTTCTATCCCATTTCCAAACTGATCTAGAATGAATTCCTTCAGATGGTTAATGGGTCTATTTAGTGGAATAGGGTTTCTCTTATGGAATGATTTGAATCATGGATGACAAATCCTATTGTAAAGGCTCACATAGATTTTCCTTGTTATGTTTAATGGGGTTTGTGGATTTCTATAAACAAGACTTTATTTTAAGGAATAAATTTTGATCCTGGTATAGTGTCTTGTAATATTAGGCTTTCCTACAAAGAAGGGTGGAAGAGGCCCTAAAATTGAAGGCAGTTAGAATCGTCAAAGAACAAGTTTTGTGTGGAACTGGGGAACTATTTTTCCTTAACAATTATCATTACTTTTCCCTCAAGCGTGGTACAGAGCAAGCCACTAATAAATAATAAGAAAAGTTGAATTCCTTGCACATTGGATATTGTTGAAATATGCTGCAAGGATATTCTTTGCACATTGGATATTCTCTTTCATGAATTTAGGTTATCATTTACTACAAGGATGCACAAGGATAATTCTAGATTTATAGAAATCCTCTAGTACATATATGTAACAAAATTTCACCCCTTCAATATATCCAGTCCCCTAAGAGATGAAATTCCCTTGCAAGATTGTTAGGCATTAGCTAGTTGTTGGTTGTTCTTGGTTTCTTCTTATTTTCTGAATCCTTGTTTTTAGAATTCTTATTTTCATTATAGAAATGAGGTTCTTTGCTATGCATTCACTCTATTTATCTTCTAAATTTTTTTATTTTAAATGAGAACATTTTTTAAAATGAGGTTTTAAATGCATGGTTAACATATCTTTATAGTTTTCAATTACAAATGGAATATTGGAACATGCTTACTCGTGGTACATGGTTATTTAAAAATGGTACACAACTATTAAGTTGTGCCCATAATTTACTGTACTGGTTGTTACATGGTATTTCATCATGATAAGCAATAGGAAATTATACCTTAGGGTGATGTCTTAAGTTGGAGAGCATTCTGAACATAGCATGACAATGGTGAAGTCCAAAAAGGTTACAGCACAAAATCATTTGTGGAAATAGTTAGCTCTAGTTATACGTGTGTATCTTTTCTACTCTGATTGGTGAGACATTTTCTCAGGATTTTAATGTGTGTGTGTGATGTCTTACAAGTATTTACTAGATGTTAAGGTAATAGAAATCCTGCTAGGTTATGAAATGAGCTGAGCTTATGTGTGAGAGGCTCCCAGACAATAGAATCTAGATAGGCATCTTTTGGTAACTATATGGTAAAGGAGGGGTGTCACATATAGCTTATCTTTCAGTATATAAGAATTAGTGTTGACCATACAGTGCCAACCATTGGAGGATAAGCATGGCGAGAAGTTTGGCCAGCAATACAATCTTCCTATAGGTGCAACAATGTGCAGGAAATGTTGGATTTAGTCATCTCATACCCTATTTGGTTGGTAGGCATGCATACATGGCAACACTATAATTATCACTCTCTTCTTTGTGCTCGTGTTTCAGTCTGAAATAGGTCCTAACATAATAGAACTTAGAAGACTACATTGCATGCATTTTGCTACATTGTTGTGAAACTCGCATCTCATTCTTGTTGATCTAGGGAAAATTTGTCACAAAACTACTCTTGGAATCATTTGGGAAATAGGAATGCTTGTCTAAATAAATTTACGGCATATAACGTTTCGCTTGCATCTTTGGATCACATCAGTGTTTATGACCTTTAAATAAGTACAGTGCAATATTTTATCCTACGTTTCGATTGTTTTTTACCATCTATTCCTCTTAAAGATTCATGTTGTGTATGTATCCTTAAAACATTTTAATCCAATCAAAATGCCAAATGCCATACCAGTTTCTAAGGAATTCATATAAAAGATGCATAAACGAAACTGCAGCCGTTGACAATAAAAACATACAAAATAATGATCTTTGCTAACCTAGAATTTGGTGAAAAAAACTCCTTAAACCTGCAATTTTGAAATACATGACTCCTTATGCTAAGATGACAATACCCAGAAATCATACACAATTATGGGGGAAAAATCATCATTACCATTTAAATAAGAGAAAGAAAACTATATAAAAATCCATTTTAGTTGAACTGGTCTGCAAACACTTTAATCATTCAAATAAATATCTACATTCAGTGCAGAATCTTATAGAAGCATTGGTTAAACTTACATGTCAAGATTATGGGAAATCTTTTCAATAAAGCTTGCTTTGTGTGGATACAATGAACCAATAATTCTTTCGACCACAACCCTCTCCAGCCATTTGATGGTTGTCCATTATATTCACCACCTACATCAGGCAAAGCAGATGGACCTGATCTACATAAAGTTCCATGCATAATTTACCACTTTGCAAGATGTAAGTTCCTAATAATGCAGCCCATAGAATTGTGAAAAATCATAATTATTCACCTATAATGAACTCAACAAATAATAGTTCATCATGTCAGAGTAGAATGTTAGCAGTAAACTATTTCAGTGAAAATCCATTACAATACAGTCCATTGAAAATCAGAGATTCTCGAGGAGATAATGTTAATTTTCACTCCATGTATGTGACACAATGTCGCTAAGGTAAAAATGGAAAAAATACTAAGATTATTCAAGCTCTATATGTAGCCATAAGAATAGTAGGCATAGGTCATATTACACCTCAAAATGCATGCACATGCATTTGGAGGCATTATTTCCAGCAATGCAAACTGTGTGAACTTGCTGCCCTACCTCAATAGTTAAGGCAGCACATTAGGGATTTTTTTGACATTTTATTATGCATACTTTGCCGATAGATTTTGAGCAACATTTGGAAAAATCAGAACCTGCAGAGCCTGTTGTATAGGGATACGAATGAAGGAATCCTGTAGACATGCTGTCCCTATTACAGAAGTCATATGAAGACCAGCCTGTGCAGAGAAGCAATGAAGCTTTTTAGGTGAGCTAATGTGAGGATTTGGCTGCATCCTAGATATCTGCAAATTAAGAATGGTGAGAGATCATCCCCTTGGAATAAGAGGGATAATGGATTTTGTGTAGGGTGCATTTCAACATCTACAGTCCCAAAGTTGAATTTGAAAAATTGCCCTATTGTATTCAAGATGAGGCTGCAATACAAGAGGTTTTTCAACAGGATTGTAGTGAAAGTTTGCTAGTGTATTGTCCTATTTCGCTCCATTTTATAACTATCTTTCTATCTCCATCAACCAGATCCAACCACAAACTATATAGGTGTGCTAATGAAACTAATTAGTCCAAATAAAAGCATGAAATTGCGTCATTGAATAAAATGGGGCACACTGACTATTATTTCATGACCTATATTCCTCTGGTTTGGATGGCGATTTGTGATCCTATCATATGGAAAGAGGAAAAAAGTGGTGGAAAAAGTAATCCCCCCAGTCGAGAATTGCGCCTTTCTGCAGACCAATTCGACTGCCATATCCAACATAAGTTAGAGTATCAATTGCGTGCTTCTACTTCTCCTCTAATGGAAGATAAAAGAACTCTCTCGATACCTCACGTCTGGTCATGAGAATCTATGGAGAAACTCAATGGTTTATCAGTTGGAAGCATCCCCAGTATCTATATGCATCTAAGATTTCCTCCAAAGTCTTTCTACATCATTCGTCATAGAGACCGAAGATATCGATGATGGGTATCTCCTCTTCCAAAAGATTCTATTCTGAGGGTTTCTCGTCATAGGATCTCATGTATCTCAAAGGCACACAATTGATTCTGCTCTCTACAAGACACTAGACACTCTGGATTGGTTAAGGCCATTCCATTGGAAAACAACCTGAAAAATCTATCCACTACTAAATTAAGACAATTGCTAGCGGATTTCTTGTATATCTTTCACTTCCTAGCCATCAGACCATATATAATGTATATATACCTTAACCTTCATGGAAAAAAAAATTAGTACATTTATCCAAACAAACACAAACAATGTGTAAAGAGTTGAAGCTAACGGGGAAGCAATCCACTCAATAAAACAAATTTATATTTATATTTATTTTAAGACAAAGAGTTAAGCGAAGTATTGGAGAAGAAATCAAAAAAATAATCTCCTTGCAATAAGCTCTCGAACAATACCACAATCTTTTGGAATGCTTGAAGGTTTGCAAATGCTTGTTTTGTAGTATAATTTCCTTGAAGGACTTCTTCCTAGAGACCTGATTCATTTGAAAAACCTGACTAATGTCAATTTATGGAACAACAAATTGAATGGAAGCATAATTCCTCTTTGTGGTTCAAGTTTTCTCAAAACATTGGACTTGACAAATAATAGTTTTTTCATCGGAAATCCCACCCCAATTGGTTGATTCTAGAGGTTTAATCTGTCTCCGACTAGGTAGGAATGGATTGAACAACAACATTCCTAAAGATATTGGGCATATGGTGGAGCTCAATATGTTGGAATTATCTTGGAATAAGCTCACTGGTGTGTTACCTGCAAAGCTTGCTAAGTGCATGCATCTGAGTCATCTGGATCTGAATAATAATCATTTCTCTGGACCTATCCCTAGATGGTTTGGTGATTTCTGTGAACTTGGAGAGCTAAAACTCTCCTTCGATGAAATTAATGGAACAATTACATCTCGACTTGGGAATTGTACCAGTTTACTCACTCTTTCTCTTGACAATAATAACCTTTGGGGTAGTTTACCAAGGCAGTTGGGGAACCTTGTTTCCTTGAATGTTCTCTATTTGCAGAAGAATAACTTTTCTAGACTAATCCCTTCTTGTATAAAAAACTGTGAAAAACTTTATGAATTGAGGCTCTCATACAATTCTTTGACATGCTCAATTCCAGTGGAGATTGGAAAGATTGGTAATCTACATGTCATGCTAGACTTGAGTGGTAATTTTTTGTTTGGAAGTAGTCTTTTTTCACTTGGGGATTTAATGATGCTCGAATTTCTCAATCTCTCCAATAATCAACTTAGTGGTCAAGTTCCTAATGATATTGGGGATATTAGAAGCTTGGATGAGTTGAACTTATCCAATCATTTTATCCAAGTACAGTTGCCATTGAGTGCTTCCAAATGGCATTGGATCTCTTTTGTGGGAAATTCTGGACTCTCTAGAAATTTGTTGGCTCCCTGCTCACAGGTTTCATTGGAATCTTCAATATCTAAAAGGAATCAACTAACAAAGAGAGAAGTAGTTGGCATCTCTATTGCAATTGTATTGAGTTTAATCCTTTTGGGTGGCATTACGTTCTTGGTTTTATTGAAAATTTATGCTATTTGGGCCAAAGCAATTTCTTCCTCTACCTCATTTTACCAAGGGCATGACTTTGAATTGAACAACGAAGAATGTAAAGGGACATTTGAAAGCATGGTTGAAGAAATATACATAACTTAGGATGATTATAACATAGGGTCTTCTGAGAACCATAATTTACCCTAAAGAATACGTATATTCCAAAAGAGCCATAGGAAAGAAATAAGTTTGCAAAGTAAGAATCATGCTGATGGAATATGTCCTTAAAGGAAAGGACATTTTTGTGTTGTGCTTCATAAATTTTTTGGATTGCAGTCAATTTTAATTGAGAAAAATATCTACAAGGGATGTCTGCTTTAATGAGATCATTGTAAGAATATTATTCATTTGGGCTGACTAATACCACTAAAATGTTTCAGGTATCATTCAGTGTGGAACTGATCTTGGCATTATAGTCTCATCACTTTCCACAACTGCCAACTGTATATGTTTATGTCCTCATAGTAAAATTTCTTGGAGCAGAAGAAGATATTATACTAATAGTGTTCCTCACATAACCTATTCAGCGCCTTTAGCATTTCAAGTGGGCCGAGAAGCTACTTAGTTTTCGAGGACCCCTGGGACCAGACATATGGGAAAACAACATTAAAGCAAGCTACTCAAACTTCAAATTGTCTACAACACCTCCCAAATTGCATACCCCTTAGCTGCAAGCTTACATAGTCAACTTGAATAGCAGAGATGAATTACAGACTAATACCACACGACTTGGACTCAAGAGTGTGTTGTATGTGATCCTTGTAAGACACTCATTGGCCATCCTTCCAAAGTAAATTTCAAGGCCCAACATAGATTCTTCACATATGTATGGAAATGGAGTAAGGAAATGGGTGACATCCGACTCCTCTCTTTGGAAACTTTATCTATACTGAAAGAATTTGGGGGATGGGGCATCAAACACATTTGAAAATTTTCCATTGCTCTAGCTGCAAAGGGAGCTTGGTAATGATAACGAAGGGATATGGAAAAATATCTCTATCAAAAAGTGCATGGCTCTAGCAACCCTAGAAGACTAGACTGCTCAGAGAAAGCATCCCTAGGATGCTCGAATTACCAAAAATACATCACATCCTCCTTCCACATCATAAGCAAACACCTTCACTGGCAGATTAAAGATAAGAATTGGATTTGATGAATGCATTTGCAAGGACGACTTACAAAATGTCTCTCCAACTTCTTGGTGCTCTAAGGAAAAGGGATATATTCACTCTCAACCATGCTACTGCTGCATTATCCCTCCTAGACCTAGATCAACCTTGGTTGGCCTCTTAAGATATAGGTTTTCAGGGAATTAAAGGAAACCAAAGACAATATTTCTTTGTCAGGTTATCCTAGCTAGGGAATAATCTAATAATGGAGAATGATGATCTTTTATAGGGTGCCAATCATACTCAAGGATCAATACATAGTTAATCTTGGATATTCATCACAACATACAATACGACAATCAAGCATGGTGGTGGACAAGATTTGGAATATCTATTCTCCCTCAAAAGTCAGACTATTTACACGGTTGGCCCTTAAAATATTTGTGCTGACATGGGACACACTTCAAAGAGAAGGATGGCAAGGACCTAGAAAATGCCCTATTGTGTGAGAATTGTCCAGGATCCATCCATCACCTCTTCCTCCATTTCCACTTCTAAAAAGAGGTATGCGAAGTTTCCACCATACTCTTAGGACATAGATGATCTTGGGAAGGAGAAGATTTAATCAATACCCTCCACACTCAAATTGAAAAAACAATTGTAGGCAATCATACATTAGTACTGGAAATCATATGGTCCATTTGGCTAGAATGCAATGAATCTAGTTTTGAAGATAAAAATACAAACCCCTGTTGGATATTCTACATATTGAATGGAAGAAAGAAGGAAAGCACTCCACACCTCCTCTTATGCCCTCATGGACCCTAATCTAGCACACACCAGATCCAAACATAACCCATGGATTCTTTGATGGTGCATCCATAGATAATCCAAGAATCAATGGCACTGGTAGGTGGCTCCTTTTTCCGACAAAATCATTCTTCAAACTAGGAATCAGGCACACAACCAACAACAGGGAAGAACTATTAGTAGCAAGCACACTACTAGACATTGCATAGGAGAGAGTAACACAAGGTCTAGATATGTACAGTGACTCCAAAATTATAGTAGGATGGCTCAATGGGACCTTGAGCACATCCATCATTAGTCAAGCATGAGAAGCATCAAGGAAAGGATTAAATGCTTGAACATCATAACAATCTCCCATGTCTACAGAGAACTAGACCCAAGTGAAATTATGCCTACACCTTGCCTTGAAACAAGTTCATAACTAATTTTCATTTAATAGCTAGAATGTTTAACTAAAAATGGCATACCCAATGATCAGATAATATTTCTTGGCTGTATAGGTTTCCATCCACACAACAACCAATTTAGATAATCCTCTTATCCAATAAAAATCACTTTTGTCTTCCTATTTTTTACGACATTAACTACATTAACAAAAGGATTAGTCCACTAGAATGTTGCCCCTATTAGTTCTTGGAATATGTAGGGTTAGGTATAAATCATCTGTAGAATGCAATTATGGGTTAGTATATGCCTCACCATCCTTAGCCCAACTAATTTTGGCTATGGTATGGGCATTGCTAGCTCGATAGGGAAGCTCCAATAAGGAAATTGGAACTCAAGGTCCCTAGTGTACTTAATTGTATTAAATAGATGCACCTCTACTGAAGCAAAATTTTTTACTGAAGACAAATGTTCTTGGTAAGGATTTGGACGAGTGGATGTGCATTTAAAGATGCTTCTTAAATTGGCTAGTTGCTTCCTATTTTCGAATATTTTGAATTGATTTTGGAAAGGATTCTGTCCTATTAGCTTTTATCCAATTTGTGAAGACAGAGAGAACTGTATGGGAAACAGAGACATCAACAAATGCTATGGTAGTAGATAAATCATCATATCCAAAGGTAGATGTTGATTCAGCAGTTGCTGAACCAGAGGTTGATGTAGCCGGTGATCCAATAACCTATGTTTTGGGTCAGTGGAGCTATTTTGGGTGATCTCCTTAGACCCAAAAATATTAAACCTAATAATGATCAAATTAATATACAAATTGAATATTGAAACCAGAAATAGTGCATGTCAAATGAAACAAATAGATCATTCAAAGGAAAATGAAGAGAAATGAACTGGAGAATGTTTGGCTTTCATGCGAGAAATATCAGAGATGTCAATGAACCTATTCATTTATGGAGAAAATAGGACAAACACCATAATCCCTCATGTGTCTTGACTACTATAAGATTTGGAAGACATCATTTCCAATTACTTGCTTGCAATGTAAACCTTCGTCATGTTTAGTTACTTATTGGTTGCTTAACACCCTAGTGTTAAATCTACCAATGATCACATTAATATACAAATCTAAGAAAAAAACCCTAAACAATGTATGTTGAAGGAAGAAAATAAAGAATTTGAAGGAAAATTAAGTGAAATAAACCTGGAGATTATTGGCTTTGAAGTATTTTGATATATTTCTAATGGCTTCCATGTAGGGAATCTAAGAGGCAGTGAGGACCTCTTCAATTTATGTTGTAAACCATCTCCCCTTTTCCACATTCATAGTAATTTCTTTCACCATCAACTTTGTCTCTATGGCCATGGTATCTCGACTATTAAGCTTGGAATCTTCCATTTCCAATGTGCTTGCTCTGTAAGCCATTACATAATTGCATGAGACCTCATGAAGTTAAATCTACCAATAATCAAATTAATATACAAACATAACACTAAAACCCTAAACATTGTGTGTCAAATGAAGCAAATAGAGCGTTCAAAGGAAAATTAAGTGAAATTAACCTGCAAATGGTTAGCTTTCTTGTGTTCCCAAATCTTTATAATGGCTTAATTCAGTGAGGGAAATTTCATAGACACAGGAGAATCTCTTCACTTCAGGATAAATGGCAATAGATTCCATAAGCTCTCTACCCTTTACGATCTTCATAATGTTTTCTTCCACTATCGACTATTTTCCTACAACCAGGGAAATGCCGCTTTGATTCCGTGATTTAGAAGCCACCATTTCCAGCCACCCTCCTTTATAATCCACTGCCATTAGTTTTTGGATGGTCTCCTAAAACCCCATATAAGCCATCGCCATTATTTTTTGGATAGTCTACTAAAACCCCACAATATTATTCCACTTTTATTTGGGATTTTCATCCTTGGAACTCTTCCCTACCAGTAAACACTGCATATTGAATTTATGAAATTATTCCCTTCTACCTATGCATTTTACTCTACAACCCTCTTGTAGCTGGCCACCTGCAACACAACATCCCTAAAAATGAAAACATTAGACTTTATAATGGTGTTTCCAGTGTAACCCCACTGGGCGCTTAATAGCTAGGCATTCCTGCAAACTTGGTGGTGACAGTCGGAGATGCCTTGCCATGTTCAATGAGATGAGAAAAGCTTAAGTCACCCAAACAAGCATAAAATTGTTGTCTGCAACAATTTCTCTACTCTCATTCTTTGAGCAATGCCGAATACTATGTTGTTGAATAAAGTAACTCGAAAAGACTAACTAAACAATCATATTTGCAAGCCTTTTTATAGTAAATGAAATCCATTTAGAAAACCTCTTTTTGTCTCGTTTAAGACAAAAACTCAAAGAGTCAAATTAGAACTGAAAAAGGTTGGGTAAGTAATGAGTAAAAAGGATATTTTCTTAAAACATCTTCTTTTTGTGTAGTAGTGCAAAGAGTTACTTTATGGCAACTCTCCTTGCATGCATGTTTTTTTTATGGGGTAGAGTGTATGATAAAAGTAAGTCTGAACATTTGAATGCACTATGGCATTTGATCCTATGTAAGATACACTTAGCATGGTTGCATTGTGGGCTAGCCTTCCAGCCCTACAATGGTGTGGGGGCATAGTGTATGTGAAAAGTAAGCCTAAACATTTTAATGGACTTGGATATTTGATCCTATGTAATATACATCCAACATGGTTGTAGTGTGGGTTAGCCTCTAAACCTTTCAGTTTAGTTATTAGACTTGACAAACTTTGGACCCATCAGAAATACTCTATAAAAACTATCAAAAGTGCATAAGCAACAAATAAATGGAAGATACCAAAGGCCACATGGATATTAGTTGTGATCTAGATATAGAGAATGGTTTGTCAAATTTTCTAAGTTTAAATCTGTTGGAATATTCTTGGAGAAAAGAAGGTTATTAGGAGGCATCCCTTTTCATATTTTAATGCAAAACTTACCTTGAGCATGGACACATGACCAAAAGTTATCCTAGACCAAATGAGTAGGATACAAGGACTCATTGGGTAAAGGAAAAATATGGAAGAAGAGCTAGGCAAAGGAAAGAGATGGTAGTCTAACAACCTTTTCAAGTCTTGTAGTAAGTACGCATGAAGGAACAAGAAACCTAAAAGAACAAATAAAGGAAAATCCACCGAAAGTAGGGATGTCTAAATATTGACAAAAGAAAAAATTTCAAAAGGTAGGAATGTGGTTCTACAACGGCTGGTGCCAGAAGACCACATAGAAGCCTCTTTTTCCTTAAATACCAAAAGGAGCCATTTAACAACCCAGGGAGACAATCATGCCCAAGTTTGGACCAAAAGAGAACATTGGTTATAAATGGTTATAAATACCATCTCCTTAAAAATAAAAAATAAAAGTATTTATAACTATATGGCACAGTAGGTCCTACATTAGTTGTAGATGGTGCTTAAAAGGGTTACATACAAGTTTAAAATAAAATTATTGACTGGCCAACAGCAAAAGAGAACCACTTGGCAATCAACTACCATGAAAGAGAGGATAATAACTTATGAAGATTTGAAGGGGATACATGGAATTGTGTAGATAGGCTAGGTTGGTTGAATTGTCTTCCCAAAATTGAGTTATAAGACACTGTGTAAAGTGACCTATCCATATATACATAAAACTACGGATAAAAAAATACAAGTATAATATACCATCCTTAAGAAACATACCTTTCATGGAATAAGGTTGTTGAAATCCCAAGGACTTCTTTGCTGTTACTTCATTAATACACATAGGTCTCTATGATCAATAAATGCCATTCATTTCATTCATAGCTTAGTTTTTTCTCATTCTCATCACCAAATTTGACAAACCAGTAACCTAATTTGGTCTGAGCTATATTTGAATCTATCACAACTTTAGCACCTTTAACAGATAAATATTAGCTTTGGAAATTCTCTTACAAGATAATATCAATGACCTCATGACCCAAGTCCCCAACAAATATGGAATACCCACCTCCTGGTTCTATCCATTTGTCACTAGCTCCAAAAGTATCCCAATTCAACTTGAAAGGTTGTTGAGAACTGGGCATGGGTGTACCATGGAAATTCTGCAAAAATCTCTCTGTAGTTGCACGAGAATCAAGTTCCACAAACCCATAACCCTCTGGAGAAGTAGAGTAGAAAAGAACATGAAGAGAGAAAACAACAAAATTTTGTGATGTATACTAAATCAAAGTGGACCACTTCACCTAAAATCTCAAATTAAAGTCAGTGCCAATAGCAGAGAGTTCTATTAGCATTTACTTTGCAACTTCATATAAGTGGGTTCAAGGAAAATGGACATACCATAAAATCATTAGTACCAACTTTTTCTCCATCCTTCTTCTTTTCCCTAATACCCATTTTGAGCTCTAACTGAAATATGCCAACGTAAAAGTTTATGAACTATCAAAGAGATTTTTCAATGTCATAGTAAAATACCGTGAGCTATCCAACTAATAAGAATGACATGAAAAAGAAGCTATACCTATGGAAAATATCATAATCCCATAAATCACAGCAATGAAAAAACAATAATATAAACATGGTTATCAACAATATGAAAGGAAATGTGAAGGCATGGACCAAATATAAGCCGTATATGGAACAAGAAATCCCTCGAAGTAAAAATGTCAAATGGAGAGCAATAATTTAAAATTTTTTTAAGGAGTTTTTTTTTAAGGAAACTAAATTGAAACCTACATGTACAAGAAGAGAGAGGAATAGTGCCAACGACAAAGGAAACCATGTAAGGACGGAACCTTGTTTCCTTAATAAAGATCTTGTCCCTTCAAATGTAAGATTTTACCTCCTGCTATGCAACTCTAATATCCCCAGTTTTTAGCTCCCAACTTTCGAGTTATGCAAAAGCTTGCCACAGTGATGCTTAAACCCTTAAATTAGGTAACAAATGTTTGGACTGAATTTTTTTTTTATTCTACATATACGCAGTATAGATATTATTGATATCTTCTTGGTTTTTTCGTGTTTGTTATCTATCTTTTTCTTTGTGTGTTGTCCTTGTTATCTCGCCCTTTCCTCGTTTGTTTGTTGCAATGTTTATATGCTAATACTTTGGATCAATAGTTTAATTAATTTTTTTATTTTTATGATTGTTAATTTCTTCTCATCGACATTATGACATGTTGAATTTTTGTATCCATGGAAGTGTTCCTTTAGTGATTTTGTGCTTTGGTCACTAAAGAGGGGACAAGTTATATGACCCTTGTATTAATAATTAACCTAAAGAGGTCATGAGGCCTATAAGAAGTCAAGGAATTGAAATATTTACTTGAAACTCGGATATGGGGTCAAGCCTCTACCTTTATGTTGCATATGGATCTGAGACTGGTTCTGGGTCAGCACCCGAGTTTAATTATAATTGGATCAACTACTACAATGTTTAAAGGAACTGGGCCTGATGAAGCTACCTTGACTGGTGTAGCTAGTTCAATGGTCACAGATCATAATACTTATACTAAAGTTAGAAAAGAACCTCGGTATGGGACTTGCAAGGACTTTTACATTGAAGAACCAACAACTATCTATGATGCTTCTAGGTATTGATATGGCACTAGTTCTAGTACATAATTCATAATTGAGATATAAGGAACCTAATTTTCCTTTGGCACACGCTTAACCAGGTTTTCTTCAATGGTGCAGCAAGGATAAAGACGGTCAAGAGAAAATTCGTGCAATTGCTTTGTTGGATCTCTGAAGATCGAGGTGCATGGCACCAATATTACTAATAGAAAGTAGAAAATTTACAAACTTTTGACTTTATTGTCAAAATTGCAATTTTCCATGACACAATTAAAAATAACAAACATAAATAACTAATTCATATTCTTCTATCTAGCCATTTTTTATGTCGTGATGAAATTAGTTGCTTATGTTAGTCATTTTTAACTCTGTCCCTTATCATCTAGTCATATTTGTTAACTAGTGAATAATTAGTTTGTTAATTTTAGTCGTTTATAGTTGGGTCAATCAAAATCGCTCATGTTTAGTAGTAAATCACTTGAAAAATCTGTGGTGAATAGAATTTTTAGTCACGTAGTAGCTAATTCCTCATTTTGTACTAGAATAATTTCTAGCTGATTCTTACAATCAGTTAAGCTAAGTGGTAAAGGTGCCTCCGTTCATTATATTGATTATTTTTATTAATATTTATGAATTCGAGTCAACTAAGGCGCCTCCAACCACCTTTGATGACCAGTTTGATTTCAGGTAACCTCATTAGGGTTCACTGGAGTTAATGATGCGCTAGCACTTGTTGGTTGGCATGCAATGACATCTTTCTGAGATACTTTTAGTTAGACTCAGTCATCCATTGCACTTTGACACTAGTTAGGACTTAGTTGCGTCAATCAGGACTTGATCAGTTGGTTAACTAAGTGTGTTTATTGTGGCTTACAGTCAGTTAAGCTACACCCATTCATTCAATTTGAATGACCTCCTTGGTAATTCGAATTGTCTTGTAATTCATGCACCTAGTATTATTATTGTATTGTATCATTCAATCTTTATTGATTATACAGATCTGGTACTTTCATTGCACCACCATTATGCCAATTTTATGCTTAATTGTCTAAAATATTTGTGATACTGTGTTTTTTGTCCCTAGATCACTGTGACAGATTAATATGGTATCAGAGCTCATGGCGGGAGGAAGCTTAGATCTCTCAAAAACCTTGTTTTTCACAAATCTTTCATGAAAAATTGGGAAAAAGCTCAAAAATACAGCACTACACCAGAAGCTAAGGCTTACCAATTAATACCCCAAGTTAAGGAATTGTTGATCAAGCTTGCTTGACCAACTATGCTGGGTGTAATGAAAGCCTAAAATGTGCAGGATGTTCAACCTTATGGTGCCCCTTTTGTTGCAATTTATAGGTTCTTACAAATGAAATCATTCACTCCAGCATTTTGAAATGGCTTCTTTCATCGAACTCTTGACTCTATTCAATTTTCATTCATGGAAAAGAGATATGGAGATCCAGCTACATGCCGGAGTACTCTATCAGGTCACTATGGACACTGAAGAAGAGCCTACTTATGTGACAGACAATGCTAGATTTTTGAACAAGAAATATGAAGCATTCAGATTCTTATGCGTCTTTGTTTCCTGGGATTGAAGACTCCAAAGGAAATATCAGACAAATTGGAAACCTTGTATGGAAAACAAGATGATTTGAGAGTATACTAGCTTGAAAATGAGTTTATGTCTCTCCATCCTTCCAATTTAGAAACCTTAAATGAATTTTTCACAAAGTTCAAACACATTGTCTTAATTTTGAAGTAGTGTAAGGTGGACAAGGAGGATGATCAGCTCATCCTCACCATACTCTCCAAACTTGGAGCTGATTATCCATTGTTTGTCTCTACATTCCATGTAGGGAATCTCATAACCCCTAAATGGAAGTTTCCTTCTCTCAATTCCTTCATTGAGTCCCTAAAAAGTGAACATGATAAGCTTGTTCAGAGGGGGATCATGAAATCCTCCCGTGATCAAGCCATCCATGTCTCGGGGCCCAAAGATCTGAAGGGTAAAGGAAAGCATCAGAAGAACCCAAAAACCAAATTCGAAGCTCCTAAGCCTTAAGTTGAAAACCAATAGCATGAAGAGTCTTCCAGCTCAAATAAGAACAAAAGAAAAGGGCACCATGGAAAGAAAAAAGTTAAGTGTTCATACTGCAGGAAGGGCTTCCACCTTGAAAATGCCTGCATGAAAAATAAACTTGATGAAGCTACTTTTGTTCTTGAGAAAAATCACATCAATAATCTGGAAATATTTCAGAGGATAGATCAACAAGATCGAGAACTATAGCATGAAAGAGGTCATGCTCTCATGGCAAGCACTTCAAATTCCAAAGAACTCTTGATAGATTCTGGAGCTTTGAATCACATGATGGATGAAAGAGACTCTTTTGCATTTTTGGAGACCGTAAAATCCATCCCCATCCTCATGGGAGATGATTCCACAATCATATCCGAAGGACAAGGTACTATAGATCTTGAGCATGGTTATTTTTCCAATGTTCTGTATGTACCATATCTTGCATCAAACGTCCTAAGTGTTTATCAAATGACACATAAAGGAGTGCCCAAGAGAGTCTCATTTATCCCAGATGATGTAGAGATTGTAGAAATTGCATTCAAATAACTTGTAGCAAAAGGCCTTGCGAATCATCATGCAAAACCCTACGAGTTCTCCCATTTTGTGGTGAATGCAAAGCCCACCGCATTAATCACTCATGGAAATGAAGTTAGTAGATTGTGGCATTAGAGGTTTGGCCACTTGAAATTTAAATACTTGCAGCAATTACAGAAGAATTCTATGGTTGAAGGCCTCCTGGTCATCAAAGCTACCACCAGAATTTGTAAGGGTTGTGTTGTTGGGAAGCACCCTGAGCATAAGTTTGATTGGGGGAAGGAAAGATGAGCGTCATGCATCTTGGGACTGATACATTATAATATCAGTTCTCCCATTCCTATAACACCCATGAATGGATCAAGGTGTGTTCTGACTTTCATTGATGACTTTTCCAGATACACATGGGTCCTTTTTATCGAAAAGAAGTCGAAAGTCTTGGAAAAATTCACTGAATTGAAGGCCTTGATTGAGAATGCATCTGGAAAAAAGATCAAGATTTTGAGATATGATAATGGCAGGGAGTATATCAGTAATGATTTACTACATATATGTTCCCAAAGTGGTATTCAGATCCAGCATTCAGTTCCTTACACTCCCAAGCAGAATGGTGTAGCGGAGAGGAAGAATCGGTCTCTCAAGGAGATGACCACCTGTATGTTGGAATCAAAGAAGTTGAATGCAAATTTGTGGGATGAAGCCATGCATGCTACAACATATATTCAGAATAGAGTGCCACACTCATCTGTGAAATGGAAAAACTTTTTCTAAGCAATATTCAGACACAAGTCGGATATGTCGAATTTGAGGGTGTTTGGGTCAACTGCATGGGCCCGAATTCTGCCTGATAAAAAGAGGGATTTGCAAATGCAAAGCATTGAATGCATGTTTATTAGATATATTGATGAATCTAAATTTTTCAAGCTGCTAGATATCAAAACAAAACATATCATCATTGAAAGGAGTGTTATGTTTGATGAGCCTCTTCAGGAGGTAGAACTAGTGAAGAAGAAAACTGTTGAATTTCCTTCCTATTCTACTGAATATTTGGATGATGTAATTGGGGGTGATGACCCTGATTTGGATCCTATGATTTCTAATATTAGTGAATAGAAAACATCAGATTATAAATTAGAAACTGAAGTACAAAATTATCTCCCAACTTGGGCCCGACATGCACTCTCCTTCGCAGGTGATAACATTGGAAATACAGATGATCCAAGGAGAACCCGGTCTGATTTCCAAAGAGTAGGTATTGCGATCTCTTGTCCTGATTATTTTATATATGAATATTGTTATTTAATGATAACTTCATACCCTAAGTCTTACTACCATGATCTTAAGGATCTGAGATGGCAAGTTCCATGGATGAAGAGATGAATTCTCTTCAGAAAAACACTACTTGGGAGCTAGTTTCTCTTCCTCCAGGGAGGAAATTGGTTCAATGCAAGTGGGTGTTTTATAATAAGGTTACTGCCGATGGAACAACCTACAAATTTAAGGCAAGTATGGTAGCAAAAGGTTTCTCCTAGGTCCAAGGTCTGGACTACCATTAGACTTTTGCACCGATTGGAAAAATGGACTCTATCCGCCTAGTTTTGGCAGTTTCGGCATCTAAGCACTAGGAAGTGAATCATATGGATGTTAAGTATGCCTTTATGCATAAATATATTCATGAGGAGATATACATGAAGCATCCTGAGGGTTACATTTTTTATCCATATTTGGTTTACAAACTAAATAAGTCACTATACGGGTTAAAATAGGCCCCAAGAGAGTGGTATTCCAAGATGGATGCCTTCCTTCTCTCGCAAAACTTCCAAAGGTGTAAATCAGATCCAAATGTGTATATAAAACAATATGATGGTCATTTGATTATTATTTTTTTATATGTCGATGACTTACTGATTACAGGTATCACAGTTACTTCTATTTCAGTCATCAAAATTGCTCTCCACAATGCATTTGAAATGAGCAATTTGGGGCTCTTGAAGCAATTTATGGGGCTTGAAATTGAGCAACATTTTGATGGGATAATGGTCACTCAATAAGAATACATATCAGAACTATTATTCAAGTTTAACATGGCTGAATGTAAGTATGCTCCATTCCCTTTCCTTTCAGCGATCATCCTTGAAGAAGGAAAAAGCACACCTCCCATGGATTGCACTATTTATCGACAACTGATAGGTAGCTTGTTCTACTTGACTCATTCTTGGCCTGATATCTATTATTCCATGAAACTATGTCAAGATACATGCAGAAGCCTCATGATATTTATGGGAAGGAAACCAAGAGGATCCTCCAGTATATTCAGGGAACCAGGACCTACGACATTCACTATGCTATAGACTTCGAACTAGAGCTGGTTGGTTACACAGATTCTGATTGGGTGGGTGATTCTATTGATAGGAAGTCTACTTCCGAATATGTCTTCATGTTTGGTGGTGGCCCCATTTTCTGGTATAGCAAAAAACAAGCCGCCATAGCATTGTCTTCAGTAGAGGCCGAGTACCGAGGAGCGGTGAATGCTTGCATCCAAGCTGTTTGGTTGTAAGGAATTCTTTCAGAGTTTTATCTTGGACATATTAATTTGTCCACTTTCATAATTTGTGAAAATAAAAGTGCTCTTAAGATATCCTCATATCTAGTTACCAGGAAGAGGACCAAGCATGTAGAGATACACATGCACTACATTAGAGAGTTAGTGCATGACAAGACCATCATTCTGCAATGCTGCCCTATTGATGAGTACATTGTAGACATATTCACCAAGAGATTTTTAGAAAATAAGTTCACTTACCTCCGTTCACTGTTGGGGGTGAGTTCATTAGGGTGATCATACTACTTTCAGTGTTCATCTTGATGGGGGGGTTTCCCACTGGATTTTCCCTCTTTTCCTCACTTAGATTTATTTTTTAGCATTGTTCGAGTTACATTATTATACAGGGTGACCTATGGCCTTGTTTCTAGGGCCCTAGTATTTCATGCACTTTATGTTTTTACTTCTTGTGAGTATAGCTTAAGAGGGGGTGTTGGTGACATTTACCCACCATGCACACTTAATTTGGTCAATTTCACCGTATTAAACCACTATCCCAAGTTTTATTGACTTAATTGGCATAATATGAGCACATTATGACATCATCATGAGCACACCCATGCCTACCTTTAGTCAAGGAGGCCAACTAAGCCTTCTCCTTCATTCGGGGAGGCTAACTGGAGCACTTTGGGGGTGATCTGAGTGTCATAAATGCACCTAATTGCTAACTGATTGTTACAATCAGTTAAGATAAGTGGTGAAGGTGATTCCACTCATTATATTGATTTTTTTTATTAATATTTATGAACTGGAGTCAACTAAGGCGCCTCCAACCACCTCTGATGACTAGTTTGACTTCAGTTAACCTCATCGGGGTTAATTCTAGTTAATGATGTGCTACCACTTGTTGGTTGGCATGCACTGACATGTGTTTGAGCTACCTTTAGTTAGAATCAATCATCCATTGCACTCTGAGTTCAGTTAGGACTTAGTTGAGTCAATCAGGACTTGATCAATTGGTTGACTAAGTGTGTTTATTATGGCTTACAGTCAGTTAAGCTACACCCATTTATTCAATTCGAATGACCTCCTTGGGAATTAAAAATGTCTTGGAAATCATGCACCTTGTATTATTATTGTATTGTATCATTCATTCTTTATTGATTATACAGAGTTGCTACTTCCATTGCAGCACCATTATTCCAATTTTATGCTTAATTGTCTCAAATCTTTGTGAGACTGTGTTTTTAGTCCCTAGATCATTGTGATAGATTAATAAACTAAAGATGGGATCTTGGTTGATCCATATAAGATAAAAGCATTTAACGAATGGGTGGTCCAGAATGACATGACTGATGTACAGGCATTCATTGGGATCACTGGGTACTATCGAAGAGTCACTGAGGGATTTTCAAGGACCACAAATCCCATAAATTCTTTACAGAAGAAAGGAAGGAAGTTTGTATGGGATCAAAAACGTGAAGAGAGTTTTAAGAAATTAAAAGAATTATTAACTACTGCACCTATTTTAAGAATTGTGGATCCCAACAAGGATTTTGTTGTATGCATTGATGCATGCAATGATGGCCTTGGTGGGGTCTTAACTCAAGAAGGACACGTAATCGTGTACGAGTCCAGGAAACTTAAAATTCATGAGAAAAATTACAGTACTTACGATCTAGAACTTCCTGCTGTGATGTGGTGCCATCACTTGATCGAGAGAAAATTTATTTTAATGATGGATAATAATGGTTTAAAGTATCTGTTGGATCAACACAATTTAAACGCAAGGTAAGGTAGGTGGCTAGCTTTCCTTAGAAAGTATGATTTAGAGGTACAACATATAAAAGGAAAAGAAAAAAAAGTAGTTGATGCTTTGAGAAAAAATGTAAGATTAAATTTTATGGTAGCAATGAGTTTTTATAAAACAGATTTAGAAGATCAGCTAGAAGAAGGAGTGGAATTGGATGAAAATTACCAAAATTTGCAAGCTAAAGTGGATGAAAATGTGACTAAAGGTTTAAGTACAGGTTACAATATAAATGAAAATGGGTTAATACTTTATAAAAATATATTGTATGTACCTAATGTGTCTAAAGTTAAGTTTCTAATTTTAATGAAATACATCAAACACCTTTTTCGGGAGACCCTGGTTATCAAAAGACAATAACTATGATACAGAAAGATTACTTTTGGCAGAATATGAAGAATGAGTTGGTTGAATACATTACTATATGTTTTGAATGTAAACAAGTTAAGACTCAACATCAGCATCCAGACGGTTTATTACAATCATTACCAATTCCTAGCTGGAAATGGGAAATAATCAACATTGATTTCATTACAAGTTTACATAGAAATCAGAACCAGAATGATTCTATAATTGTAGTTGTTGAAAAACTCAGAAAGGCATCCCATTTCGTACCAGTAAAAACCACTCATAAGGATGCTAATATTGCTGAAATATTTATGAAACAAATTTTTCGTTTACATGGAATTCCAAAAGTCATAATTTCTGATAGAGACTTTAAATTCATGGGAAACTTTTGGAAGTATTCGTTTAAAGGCTTGAATACTACTTTAAATATTTGTACATATTTTCAATCGCAAACGGATGGACAGACTAAAATGTTAAATTATATATTGAAAGATGTGTTAAGGATGTATGTTAGAGAACAACCAAGTAAATGGGAGGACTACTTACACTTGGTTGAGTTTGCATACAACAACCACTACCAAGTGTCATCAAAATTCATCCCATTTGAAATTATGTACGATAGAAACTGCAATACTCCCATCTCATGGAGTAACCCTGATGACAGGTTAATATTAGGACCTGAGTTATTAAAGGAGACAGAATTAACCATGAATCAGGAACAAGGTAATTTAAATGTTCCACAAGACAGACATAAGAGTCAAATGGATCTTAAATGAACTTAGAAAGAGTTCCAGGTGGGAGAACATGTTTTCATTAAGGTAAAACCTAAAAAGAGTTCCTTAAAATTAGGGATTTGTGCTAAGCTAGCACCCAGGTATTGTGGGCCTTTTGAAATATTGTCAAGAGTTGGACCGGTGGCATACCAATTGGCCTTACCACTGAATATTAAAGTTCATAATGTTTTTCATTTTTCTGTTTTTAAAAATATGTACATGATGCTACTCATGTTATAAATTGGAATGATGTGCACATGGAACCTAAAGGAGATTTTTTGGTGGAACCAGAATGTAACCTCGACAAGAGGGAGATCTTGCATCGAAATCACACCATTGGGAAGGTGAAGGTGCAATGGAGGCACCTTAGTCCAGAAGAAGCAACCTAGGAATTGGTGAGTCATATGCAAGTAGAATATCCAATTATGTTCCAAGGAAACTCTGAGGATGATGAATAAAGCAACATCAAGTATGATCTTAGACTTAAGGGGGGATGTATGTCACGTACTGAAATTTCAATAACATTTTATGTTAAGAAGACATTATTTTTTATTTTTATTGTAAATTTTGAGACTATTGACCACTTGGGGTCAAGGATGACTGAAATTAATTATGTTGAATATTTTAATAGTTAATAAATAAAAGATGAGACAAATAGCCTAAGGAGGCTATTGAATGAGTGTCCACTAGCCCACTAGGAAGAACAAATTGGAGTGAGAGAAAACCGACACATGTCAGCATCCTCAATCACTTCTAGCTGTTGTAGGTGGCAACTTCCCTAATTTTGTGGTCATGTTCCCCAAGAAAGTGGAAAAGAGTAGGTGTCTCATTAATTGAAAAAAGACTGACCAAAAGACCTAGGCATGCATATATCTATCCATCGAAATCTACATGAGGATGTTCAATCATTACCTTGTGAAATTTATGAAGATTGAGAAAGGTGCACAAGAGATTCAATGAGGGGAAATGCAGAAGTGGATTGAGTGTTTAAGAACTTGTTTGCTGAGTTCTTACTGTTGTGGACAAAAGTATTGTTTTTAAGTATTTGTGTGAAGCTGCAGGGGGTATTTAATCCCATGTATTTACTTAGTTCTTTCATTCTGGTGGATCGTTGGATAGACTCGGGGGTCCTAAGATAAGCAGTTGAGCTATATTCAGGTAAAGGCTCGGTGGAATGGGACCCTTGGGTTTTTTTGCTCCTATACAAGTTATTAGGTTCCAATGTGTTATTTTATTTATCTTTATGCAAGTAAAAGTACTATAATGAAAGTAGTCAAGATTAGTTTTATTTCTTAGATACTTGCAGCTGGAAATACATAGTTTAAGTCTGCATTTTCTTTAGTAAATTACTTGTATTTTTTTAACTGAATAAATGAACCTAGAATTAGATAAGATGGATTAATGAATAAAATCCTTTTTTGTATTTTTCCACTCATCATAAGATGAAGTACTCTAGTACAGAAAGTTGAATTAGAGGAATGATTTTATAGGGATAAGATGATTTGAATCTGCTTTACTTAGGAATATTTTACTTATTATTTAAGCAAGGAATGATAATAATCCTTTTCTAGAACTAATTTCATTTATATAAAATTCTCTAAAAATATTACATAGAGCCTTTATAGTAAGATTTTGTTACACAGACTTAAAACCGTGCATAACATAATACAATAATAGTTAGGGTAGTACAACTATTAATTTACAATTAATAAGGAAAAATCATTCATTATTCTAATTTTGTATTACCTATATCATAAATAAGTATTTTGAATATAAGAAACAATACACAACTACAACCCAAACTGTTTCTTTAAAGCCTCCACACAGTAGGATCATAGTGAACAGTCATTAGACTGAATTTTTTTATAATACCTAAAGTACTATAGTACCTTAAGTACTTAGGAAACAATATGTAAACTTTTAGTATAACCATAATATTATTATTAACATTGAAATTTGTGTTCTTATAACACTACTCTTTAATACAAACTTTCTTATCTATTACATAACAAGAAAGATTACCATAGCTAGCAAATGCTTTAAATAGGACAACTGTGTATTTAAATTAAGGTCTAAACCTTAAATATCAAAACATTTATCCAACATTTAAGAAAATCTTAGGATTGATTTCGAGTTCTCTATTCAAAGAAAAAGCTATTAATAATTTAACTATTAATTATAAAACAATTTGAAGTTCGAAGATAACCCTAGATATAAAAAATTCCCTTTTAAAACCCAACAAGAGGTTAGCCACCTACAACACAGCTTTCCTAATAGTATTACAATAATGAAAAGCATCACACGGTCTTTCTTTCTGCAATCATAGTTTAGCTTGAAATTCCAAAACTGTTTGATAAATACAAACCCTAGGATAATCACAATTTTAATACACTGTACATTCGAATCATTAAGGAACAAACCACATCTAAATAGAGATTTTTACCAAGATCTATAAATTCTGCTTTACAGCAAACAAAATATTTTATAAACGGAGTTTCCACTCTAATCTAACCAGTCACCAAATGAAATTAACTCTTCAAAAAACGTGAATGCAATAACTTAATTGTATCCATGAAAAAACCATTGTAGCTAAGTTTTTAAGCCGAGAAAGCTTCCCATCAAAGTAATTATAGTAAACAAGACATTTTTAAAAACCCTCGATATCAATATTTCTCACACTAAGTTGAGAATATAGGAGCTGAAGCTCATGTATAAAACCATAGAGGTTACCAGTAAGTATGGCTATACGGCTTTCTTCTCTAAACAAAATAAAAACAACAATTTCGACCACAAGAGAGTATGATCTTTGTAACAAGCATCTTGAAAGAACTCTTGATGCCACACACACCATCGATGAAGGGGTACCTCACGGTTGGGATTGAGGCTTACCCGAAACGCTTTCATGCTCATACCCTTCATCTTCAGAGAAACATCTTCAAAATTTTCGACTGTGCAAGCGCCAATGAGGGACACCTAAAAATAAATAGTAGAAGTTTAGAAAACATAACTTGGTAGATTTTATAAAGAGAATGGATAAAAATATTGAAATCATTGAAAAAAAACAACTTACCAGTTTATTGTTAAGCTCACAGTCATGGGAATGAACCAAAGTTCCAGCGTTGTTAATGACCCAAGCAAACAAAATTGACCACCGGGTAAATGTTGAACTCAACAAAAAATTGAGGAAAGGAACCAGATTACCAAACTTACTAATTCCACGGTCAAGTTTAAGAATTTAAATAATGGCTAAAGACCCCAGGTCTTAAACTTGTAAACACCTAGACCAGTTCAAAGAACACAACATGGGTGTTAAACCAAAACTTATGAACCGTTAAAACCATGGCCAAAGCAAAGTTGACTTCTGTTGCAGAGACTGGAGGGGGTCGACGGTTTGTTGTCACTACTCCTCCTCCTCCAAAAATAGTAAACAACAATTGGACCCAAACAATCTTAGGGAAATCTTAAATGTTTGATGCATAGGGTTTTACACCAAAAACCTTCCTCAAACGAATAACCCCCACGTGGACTCCACTATTTCTTAAATATTTTCTTCACTTGTTATAGTTGAGCCTACATTACATGGTATATAGTTATAATACCATTACTTTGTTAATAGTAAGACACTTTCAATGTTTTGCATAGAATAAATATACCTAGATTAGCTTATATAATATGCAATGAATCTATGCGTAGGTTAGTTTGAATGATATGCATAATATATATACTTAGGATAGTATATATGTTATGTATCGAATATGTATATCCATAGGTTAGGTTTGTTTTAGTTATAGTTAGTGTATAACTGCTAAACAAAAATAGTGATGATAATGTTAGAACTTGGGAATTTCTAGGTTTTATCAGAAATAAATTTCATAGTTATAAAGCATATGGGAAGTAATAGGGTTTCTAGTACCTTCAACAACTAAAAAAAAGTTGATAATCACATCTCCTCAAACTTATAACTCAATTGTTAAAATATTTGAGCACACTATCAAATCCAATATGTTTTATGTATAGAATAGTCTTGGTTATAGAACTCGGAGTTTCTTACACTTAAATTCTTTTAGACAGAAATTAAAGTTAAGGTCCTTTCCTTTCCTAACTTACTCATTTTTAGTCTTCTGAACTTTAAATTATATCTCGTAACCTAGAAGTAAAATTTTACCCGTAAAGACCTATACAAGCATCAAATGTACGTTAGCTTTATGAAATCTAAGTAAGCCTCATGCTAACCTCAAGACCCTTTAGTAATACAAGAAAATAGTTATCAAAATCATACACATGCTGGAAAATGAATAATTAATTTTTCAAGACTGAAAAAAAATCAATACATGTTTAATACTGTTAGTAGCATGTGTTTTATAAGTTGGTCAATAATTTAGTAAACCTTTTAGTCACAGTTAGCCGAGAGTATTAACTTCTAAGTTTCTCTTAATGAATTGCCTTGTAATCTATCTATTAATTAAACTAAAGTTAGTTGTTAAAGTAGCATTTTTAGTCTATGACTCAACATTAAATGTCCCATGAAATTTTTTTAGATTTTGTGAATTTTGGGGTGTTACACATGTGAACGTTAAGAAGCACAAGACCCCTAGAAAAGCTGGGCAGATAAGAAAATAAAATATAAATATCATCAAATAGGCGACCATGTCTACTTGAAAATAAAATCAAAACGAAGCTCGTTGATCTTGGGAAGGTGCTGTAAGTTAGCACCTAGGTTTTGTGGACCCTTTGAAATACTAGTGAAGAGAGGGCCAGTGGCATATGAAATAGCATTACCTATGCACATAAGAGTCCATAATTTTTTCCATGCATCATTATTAAAGAAATATGTTTATGATACTAAACATGTGATCGATTGGTCCTTATTACAGGTGGAATGTGAAGGGGAGTTTTTCCCTGAACCTCTTCATATATTGGAGAAGAGAGAAATACAACTGAGGAAGCGCACCCTAGTCTAGTTGAAATTGAAATGGAAACACTTCAAATCCATTGAGGCTACTTGGGAGAATGAAGCCACCATGAGAAAGGCTTACCCTGCCTTTTTTCATGATTTCATTCCGAGTCCTTAGAACACCAGGGACGGTGTTGTTATAAGTGGGGAGGGATGTAATATCCTCAATTTTGGACCTAACACTTATGCGAATGAGCCCCATTGATTATGATGTTACCTTGATGTTTTATTTTGATATACTAGGTCAAAGAGAACACTTCATATGAACATGATGATCTGTTTGATATAGTAGACGTAAGCCAGTTGCATATGTGTGTGTGTGTGTGTGTGTGTGTGTGTGTGTGTGTGTTTTCTTGTGTTGGGAATGGACCCTGAAGCACATGATTGATGAGATGTTTTGTGTTCAGCGAGGAGCTCTGCAGCACATGGGTAAATTGATGTTTTGTGTTGAGAAAGAAGCTCTCAAGCACATGAGTACATATATTTCTGTTGAGCGAGAAGCTCTGTAGCACATGAGCTTTGAGACATTTGTGTTGAGTGTGAAGCTATAGAACACATGAGAAGACAATTTGGATGTGTTAGGTATAATCCATGGAGCCTTCCATGTTGATGTTGAGCATAACCTCTGGAACATCAGATCCTTGGCCATTGTATCCCTAGGTGTGTCCTATAAGTACCTCCTTGCATTAGTGTTGAGCGAATATATCTAGAATTGCACTAATTTTGTAACTCCCTATTTTTAGCTTTGAGTATGGACTGTGTTAAGTGCTAGGAGTAAATGAAAAGAATTAATGATTCCTGAGTGAAAACAACTCGAGAAAAATATTGATCTCATCTGACTTATTTATAAGTAATTAAATGAAATTTTGAATTTTTGTATTCTCATTAAGTACTAAAGAACTACCATGTTATACGAGGGAATCCAACATGCAAGGATGTTTAGAGTTTCCTAGCCTAGTAGACCTAACCATCTACCTGATGACCTTAATGAAGAAAGTGTCATAATTTTAGGGATCACAATATGTGATACCCTAAGAAAAATGTAAACAAATAATATATTATTATATATTTTATACATAGTATGCATAAAGAGTACACATAGTAATAATATTAATAATGTAAGAAAGAAGGAAAAGTTCCATCTATTACTATTGTTACTAATATAAAGATTAAATATTATAATACCTATAAAAGCCCAATTAGGAACTAGTTGAAAGTTCCTACGTTAAAATATTAAAATTTTATATGTTGTAATTTATGGCCTCAGCCTTTTACATAACTAACTCATTATAAAAATAAACATTACCATTTATTTGACCCTATAAATGTTTAGCAACAATGACAATTGCTAATCATAGGGTTACACCACAGACAACCCCCACTTCTTATTTCATAAACAGTAAGCAATTCTTCACAGCTACAACAGGGAGAAACACCAATTCTATACGGCGGCCCCAAAGGAATAGCACTGTCACACAAGTCATCCACAAAACCAATGCATACAACTAATCTAAAATCCACATAGTCCACAAAATAATAATCATAGGAAATGATGCAGCATACATTTATTGGCACAATATTTATAAAAACCATTAAAGAGTTTACACAGTCAATTATTACCGGCCTTGCACCATTGAAAAGCAATGGTGCTGCCCATTTCCTTCAAAGTAAACTTCAAAACATTCACCAAGAGCATGTCGAGAAGATACCCAGGCCCTTTTTGTTATAAAGAGCACCCATTACTATTTTTTCCAATACATTTCAAGATTAGGCCCAAAGGCATTTAAAAACCCCGACAACAAACCCCAAGCTTGCCACTATTACAAAATGCAGAGATATTTAAGTTACAGTTAAACCCCAACCCAAAAAAATTCTATTAGAAGCCAGAACTTAGAATTCACAACCACGACAAGTATCATCCGATGTCGTAACCATTAAGAAAAAAAGAGGGAACAAGTTTGCAGTTGTACAAAGCAGGCTTACCCGAAAGGGTATGGATTCTCCCACAATGCTATCCATGAGCCATGAATCCCATTTCTTCGCTACACTTTGCAAACTGCAAACATAGAGCGAAAGGAACCATGAGAAGTATGCGATGTTAAACCAACTGAATCAAAAAATGATGCCAATACACAGAACGATCACATACCTGTCAAGCCATTGAAATCGTATTTCTTCTTGCTGCGAAGGAGAAGGGTACAAGTAGCCAAGCTGTGAATGACCAAACCCCAGCGTTGAACCAAGCCCTAATCTCACTTGTCACTTTTCCCAATGCACATTAAAGGCACCATCCTCGTTCCCATTAACGTCCTCCAAACCCAAAATCTTATAGTTCATAATGTGATATATTACCATATATTTCCAATCCATGTGATATGTATAAACCCCACTATGCATCGTTTGAAATTGGGCTTTAATCCACAAGTCCATGGCATATAAAATATGCCATGGAACATTTAAACCAAGGTGTTTTTACAAATGTATTTTATCTACTTTAAAACCATATAGTAAGAGTACGTTAGGGTATGAGCAATTCATAATCATTTACACCATGATAATAAGTGTCACATAGGAAACAAGTCTGTTTCATGCAAGTAATAGGTGCGGTAGTAAACCCCGCACTATCATAAATACCATAATGATAATAATAACAATGAATGAATATCACTAGGATAGAGATGCAAATGCGAGCACTAGTAATCAAGCAACTCGTACCTTCCATTAAGCATTATGAACAATTTTTCCATCACCATGTGCACCTACACGCAAATGGGACAAGAATTCATTAGTTCGATAGAAATAAGTAAGCTTGATGTGACAAGTAGAAACTATTACCTCTGAGGAGGTTACAAGGGAAGCTAGTCCCTCCACTCCACCCCTTTGTTTCCAAGAACAAAGTTAATTTAGAACCATGTATACGATAGTAAGCACATGTTATGAACAATGAAGTATGAAAACAAATAACTAACTTACACATCAAGGCTTAACCATAGTACAGATAGTAATTCATCATCATGTCAATGTAAGTAACATGGTAACAACCACACAAAGAAAAATGGAAGCAAGACGTAAGAACAACTTACTACAATAAAGTAGTATAAAAAGAGTACGACACATTCCACAAGTTCAAATAATGTTCAGAATTGGTAGTTTTGACTAGCCTAATAATTTTTTTTTTCAATTTTCGGGGACATTACATTAATTGACTTTTAATCAAGTTTTCTTCTGTCATATTTGGAAATATGGGAAAATTTTCTACATCCAAACAACCCAAGATGACTCACTTCATGTTTGTATCCATGAACAACTTCAAATGGCTTCTTATGATCTAGACATTTAGTTAGACTTCAATTCTTTAAATAAATTGTAGTGTTAATAACTTCTTCTCAAAAACCATTTGAAATATTTTTACCTTTCAACATGTTGTGATCATATTCCACCAATGTCTAGTTCTTTCGCTCAGCAACACTATTTTGCTGAGGTGTGTTTGGTACTGTGAACTGTTGTAGACTTCCATGATTTTTATAATAATTATTGAATTCTCCTTAAGAGTATTCTCCCCCTTGATAATATCTAAATATTTTGATGAATTTACTTGTTAATTTTCTACGATGATTCCGAATTCTTTGAAGTACTTGAATACATCGCTCTTTTTCCTTATGAAATAAACCCATGTATACCTAGATATGTTATCGACAAATATAATAAAATACAATGCACCTCTAAATGATCTTGTCTGCATCAGTCCACACACATTTGTATGAGTCAATTCAAGCATATCCATTTCCCTCTTCTTTTTGTGAACATGAATTTCATCTATGTGCTACTTACCAAGAGCACATGCTTCACATTCCAAATGTTCATATTTGAGGACTAAAAGTCCTTAACCATTGATTTGTTTTTAAGAAACACTAAATCATTTTTATTAATATTTCCATAGCTCTTGTGCCATAGTTCTTCTTTTAACATTGTTATAGATCCCAATGCATGATGTGTTTTCTTGGTCACATCCAACATGTACAATCCTTCAACTTTGGTTCCTCTTGCAATCACCCTGTAGCAATCATGGTTGTCCTTGAAAACATATCCCGACTTTACAATATCCACTTTTAGATCTTGATCAATAACTGAAGAAACATATATTAAATTCTTTCTTATTTTAGGGACATACATAACATTATGGATTTCTTTCATATGACAATCATACATGTTTATACATATCATTCCATAACCTTGAACTTTTGAGTGATATTTCATATCTTAAATAGATATAAGTACCATCTATGTTCTCATAATACTTATAAAACCATTCCTTGTTACATGAAATATGAGCAGATGCACCAGAATCAACATACCAGGCATTGTTATCATCGATTTCTATAGACATTGCAAGCTGAGAGATGAACAAGTTAATGTTTTTAAAACCTTCATTGATCGAGGTATCATTCTTCATAAAATTATCATTATACCTCCTAGATCTTTGTTTCGATTCATTTTCTTTTATTTTATAATAGTGTTTGGCATGATGACCAGAGTTTTCACAATAAAAACAGTCATCATTCTTCTTAGCATTAGATTCAAACTTGGATGGACCTATACCTTTTTTATTTGCTTGAAATTTAACTACTCTACTTTTGTCCCATGGCTTTCCCATGCATGGTTATTTACCTTTTGCTATAAGTCTCAAATCGGAAGACCTTGCATCTAACTCGAAAGTATTCATTATTTCTTCCTCTTGTAAGAGGATCCCTATCAATTCAGTAAAAGTAGGAGGCTTTGATCTGGTTGCAAGAATTTAAATGAACGCTAGATAATATTTAATTAAGCCCTTTAAAGTAATCGTTACCATATGAGTATTGGATACCTTCTCACCAATTTCATCAAGCTGATCACTCAGATCTTTGATTTTGGAAATGTATGTGATTATGTTCTCACGTTCCTCCATTCTGATATACAACATGTTTCTTTTCAGGTAGAGAATATGATTGGAATTTTATGTCTCATACATCTCCTTAAGCACGTCCCACATTTCTTTGGATGTTTTGTAGTCCCTGTTTTGTGGGATTATGTTGTCTTTCACTAATATTCACAAAAGCACCTTCACTTTTGATTCACACTTTTCCCAATTGGTAATTGCAACAGCAGTATCGGTGGGATTGGACTCATCCCCACTAACTATAGATCATAAATTCATTCCTCCCAACACAATTAACAACTTAAACATCCAATCAACATAATTCTCTCCATTGAGTTTGGAGGATTCATTCATATATGTTTCGGCAAGTGGATTTGACATTGTACAAAAAATTAAAATTTAGTGCAACTTCTTCAAACAAAAAATGAATTTACCTCTATAACGATGCAGAACTTACACTCTTCCTTGATTAGAATAACATTGATATTGACTTTGAAAATATGCTTCACGAACAACTTAGAATCCCCTCACGTGAGAGAGAATAGTGGTCACAACGTTCATATGGTAAAACAGAGTTGCAAGGAAATATCTTCACCAAAACATATTTGAATAAGCCACAAAATATCCATATCAATAAACAACACCCCAATCTCCTATTAGGTAAAAACTGCCACAATATTAATAGCCTTGAAAAAAAAGGGGTCTTCATGGCATCTAGATGACAGATATGTCTATAAGATCCACAAATTTGTCATCTCCAATGCACAAAACAACCAAGGAAATGCTCATATCTGCAAAATAAATCGCACCCACATCAGATATGCAAGTTTCAAAGATGATCCAAGGTATGCGATCCAAATTACTGTAGCCACAATCTTTGAAAAAAACAATGGATCCACATGATGGAAACCACATATTTGAGTCTACAATATCGATTCAATCAACCAAGAAAGCATGGGGTAGATAACAACAAAGAATAACTCAAATCCATGCAAGAAAACTGAGAGAACCTAAGCCACTGAAACTGAAGATTTGGATATGCTAAAAACCCAAGCAGGGCAGGCCAGGGTCACACCCTCTGTCACATGCCCCAATTTGCAAAAAAAAAAATTAATGTTATTTGAGGAACATTGTGTTATATTTTATGCTAAGTTTTTAATTGATGACCCAGTGGGGTCAATTATAATTAATGTAGTTTAGAATATTTTATTTATAAATAAATAAATGATGAGACAACAGCTTAGGGAAGCTATTGAAAGAGTGTTTATTGGTCAATTGGTGGAGGATATTGGGTGGAGAGTACACTGACAAGTGGTAGCATCCTCAAACTACTTCCAACTATTGCAGGTGGAAACTTCCCTATATTTGTGGTCATGATTCCCCAAGAAAGTGGAATCAGAGTAGGTGGCTCATTAAATGGAAACTAACCCAGAATACCTAGGCATCTCTATAAAATTTCCCATTGAATACAGCTGAGGTTGCTCATTCTAGAGGTGACCATTCAGGGTGAATGAATTTACTCAAGAGAAATTCAATGGAGGGGATTATTGAAGTGAGTTTGAGGGGTTAACTACTGAGACTGAACTTATTGTAGATATTAGGCTGAAGTTCTTACTGCTAAGAGCATATTTTAATTACTGATTTAATTGGACCAGTCAGGTGACAAACGGTCTTAATTTTATAGTATCCACCTAGTACTCTGCGAAGAAGACCAGGAACAAGATCAGGGGTCCTGAGGAAGCGTTGTCTGAGCGTTCTCCAAGAGATTGGTTGGGAGGAACAACATCCTTAAGCTATTGTCATCTTATCATTGACATGTTCTATTTGTCTTAATGTTATTTTTATTTACCGTCCTCAGTAAAATGTTTACTAGTTTTAAATAAAGTCATGCTAGTATTTAATTAGGGTTTGTGAACAAAGGAGTAATTGTGTAATGTTAGACTTGGTAAATTGTAGTTTATGTTAGAAATAGTAATGAATATGCAAAGTGAGAAATAGATAGAATTAGAATTTCCATACTGTATTTTTCCATGCCTTACTCAGGCACCACTCTAGTACATATGGGTGTTTAGGTGAATAAGATGATTCTTTCACTTGAATGAAAATTGTAACTACATTTTACTTTAGTTTGCTTATGATTTCTACTCTAAAGAAGTAGTAAATATTGTCTGCATTTATTTACTTCAGATATAAAGTAAAAGATAGGTATGTAAAAACAATAGTAATCATATTATTTATAGAACTAATTCTAATACCAGTATTCTTTACAATACATAAAAACTTACAATTTAGTAAATAATTATAAGTATAGTAAACATACCATTATCTAGGGTTAGGTTAGGATATTTTTACTATCAAAACATTTTTATAAAAATTAATTTCCAGACACTATGTGTCTCTATCTAAGACATAAGGATTCTACAATAATCTATTTAGAACCACAGAAGTTATTGAAAGATAAATATATCCTATTTACAAGTATGGACCAATAAACCCTAATCCTCTTTATCTAAGTTTTAAAAACAAGCTGTAAAAATCACTGAAAAAACCATTAAAGAAACAGAGCCAAGAAGTACTAAGTATAATAATGTTATTATCGAACTGTAGGGTTTATTTATTAGTTAGCCCTTTGAGCCAAAAATAGAGTAAAATATTACTCTTAAACACAATAATTTTTTCCATAAACTATGCATTGAAAATCTTTATAAATACATGGTAATAATTTAAATTATTACATAAACAAATTATTGAAAACAAAATTAAAATAATCAAATATTACTTAAACAATTTGCAAAAATAGAATCTATTAATAAGGAATGGCTTACAGCCTTTAGAATCAAAAGCTCTAGGCTCAGGCCTATTAAGAAAACCAAACTACGCAAAATATATAATTATATATCAAACAGTATCCATAATTTACTAACAGGAGAAAGATCATGTTTCCATTTACATTCTTGACTATTTTATAGTCTTTCTTCACCCATCAAAAACTATTCTAAAAAACAAATTAAACTAGACAAAGGTTGACAACCCTTTGAGTTCAGAGCTGGGCTCTTTTTTTTTTAAATGAAAGCAATTACATTGTTCAGGCCGTAAGGATGAAAACATCATTTAAATACCCATTTACATCATGGCTTCCAGAGCCTTTTGCACCTTGCATGAATTACCCTTTAAGGGTTTCTAAAAACTTTACAAATAACAAACAAGATGGAAACGTAAGCTAACAGAGAACCGAGGCCATGTCATTACAACCACAACGTCATGCAGGAAGAAACCATCGATGGAACTAGGGATTACTAGTTGGATGCTCATGTAAAGACTGAAGAGTGAGCTCGTTTTCACCTACAGCATTGGAGTCAGAAGCAAGAACCTACAAGTTCCAAACCAAATCATTTTTGATACTTGTTTGCATAAAATTTGTAAAACCCTTGTAAGAAAAACAAATGAAAAACCGAGTTTAGGGTAAGTGTTTACCTATTAAAACTTGGAGTCGAAATTGAGAAGCGATGGCCACACTAGGTCACGTTTGGCACCATGCTGAAAGGAAGAATATGTGAAGTCACCTCTCCGAAGGAAACACAAGGATGTCGACTCAACCAAACGAAGGCAACAACTATTGAGTGTTCAATTGCAGGTTAAGGAAAGCACAACCTTCGAGCAACAAAGAAAATCCATTACACGCCCTCGCTGTAAATTTTCAATGCATAGAAGAACCAAAACCATTAACAACTTATCCCACCATTCATGACATAAAAGTTGCAGGTGCAATGTCAAATATTTGAAGGTGGTTACAGCCCTCTCATGGCTGCGAGCTCTCAGCTTGGCCAAACAAAGGAGAAACTCTCACATTTTGCAATGCAACTAAATAGGGTTTTGAGGTTTTAAGTCAACCCTTGAGTGGATGTAAACAATCCAAATGCCCTTCCAAATACTTCTCCAAGTGTGGGTCGAAACCTATAGTGAGCGCTATAATCCAAATTTTGCATTATTTCAAAACTAATAATCATTTCAAACTATATAAGATATGATTGTTATATTTCGATTTCATCATAGTGGTTTGTTTTGTAGGCATTCTACCTTAGGTTATCATTTGGATACTATGGTTATCATAGAAGATATTCATGTTATTAAACAAGTCGATTAGGTGATGTATTATTTTGAAATAGTAAAAGAGTTATAAGATGGTTATAATATAGCTTATAACTATAGTAAAAAGGAAATCCATAAACTTCTTAAAAAAAAAATAACCTTTATACTGTTTTGATGAAGGAGTGATCAAGAAACTGAAGACTAACAATGTTAGAGGATTCCAATAATTTCCTAATAGCTCTTTCATAGGAACTTGATCATGCTTTAAGAGAAGGACATCTTTTGAGTATTGTAGTGAGAATAGCTGTGAGATCACTAAACAGTTTGAAGTAAATTAATCCCAAAACCATGAGCTCTATTCTCTCTATGGGAATGTATAAATAACGAGTATGGTAAACATAAGAAAATTAAACTGTTTTCTTTAGACTTTCATAGAATAATCTTCATACGATTGAAGAAACTTGGTAAGAACTTGCTCTTGCAATTTAAACCCTTGTTTATGTATTTTATAGAAATTCATTATGGTGTTAGTTATAAATATGACTATGGACTTATAACAATGGATAAATAATTGACATTACCTCCTTGAAGACATGCAGCATATTTAAACCATTTCTAAAACTAGCATCTTAAGCATGCTAGGGAAGTAGTTATCGATGTAATTTTAAATAACACCTACTGGATCTTACGCCTACCTGCTAAACTTGTAAGGACCCAGTAGTACAATTGAGTTAGCAGAATGCTAAGTAAACCCCGATCTCATACAAGAATTCTTACCTACTTGACAAAAGTTAATCATCAGTATATCTAGCAGCAGAAAAATGCAAGTCCTTTTCTAACTCTAATAGAACTAAAGCTGTTAAGTCATTAATAGTACTAACATAGGTGTTTCATATTACATCCATTAGTTTACAGGTTCTTTTAAAGAAACAAACCCAGGTTCTTTTATAAACTGTTCAATTTCTTGCTAACCATTAGCAGTTACTTAGCTGCGACTCAGACATTTTATGTCACTTTAATTTTTTTTAAATTTTATGAATTTTTGGGTTTATTACACCCTCTCTTCTTAGTGAGTCATGGTTTTACTCGCTCTCATACCAACTCATATTTATAACCTCGGAATACACAAGACAAACCAATAAAAGAATTGTACAACTGAGAGACCAAGTGCTTTCACACCACAACTACTTGTTTCTTGACTAAACATAAACATACATTTATACTTCACTTCGCACTTGACCATCGACATCTAGAACCTTCACATAACTAAGAACAACACACTAACAACTCATTGACAGCTAGACATTTCTACATTATTCTAATAATACCTTCTAAAAACATGGATGTTAGCTCATAACTTAAGAGGCTATCACATCATTTCTTTCAAATGTTTGGTTGAAGGAAGTTGGAGAACCAAAAGGCCAAATTTTGTGCCAGGAATATATTAGGTTTCCCCCAAAGATGAAGAATTTATTGGATCATGAGGGTTTTCTAAGGGGATCATACCAAATGTCCAAGTTTCATGCCACTTATACTTCTTTTTTTAAAACCAAGTGTATGTATGTTTATCTAAAATAAAAGATAATCACTCAAATATTAAGGGTCCTATAAAAAATGTTTCGCATCAAATTTCCATGTTGTGTAGCTTTTGTATCAAACTCATTTTAGTGGTCTTGCCCTTGTGAAATGATGATGGATGTAAATGGCAACGTTGTGAAATGATGATGGATGTAAATGATCACTTCGCGACGATTGTATTGGGATTACATGGAAGGACATACTAGGTTATGATTGTCCCTTCCATTGCTACCTCTTGTAGGAGGCAGCTTTCTTTCCTTCCGCCAGACTTGATAATGCATATGGAGAACAAAGAAAGCAATTTGAAAATAACGCAAAACAAACAACTAAAGTTTCACTTCAAACATGAGTCCATGTTATTCAACAAGTTGTCGTTATGCTGATGAGCATATATATCTCATATTTTGGGATTTGGAGTTCTAGTTATAGTTCATCAAGATAGACGTGAGGTTGACAATTGTGGAGTAGAGATGGTTTTAATGGTCGTTGTACTTTTGTTAACAATAAATAAATGGTTAATTACTAGCACAACCACTTAGCTTGTGGTTGGTGAACACTGATATGTCACAAGCTATGTGCCACTAATAAGTTATCATTACTTGTTGTCTCCTTATTTTAGTTAAATGAGTGGCCTCTCACAAAGTGCAAGTTATCCACCCATCATCTAGGAGATAACCATGCATCAGCTACTAGTTATTCATGCATCAATTATTTTTTATATTTTTTTTTTAATAATTGTTTACTTTGAATTTGTAACGAATTCCATAGATTCAATATGGATAGTATAGTTGTCTCATACTTATGCAATCTAGAAAAATCATAGGTACTTCTCCACCCCAAAATCTCAAATAAAAACGCATATCCATGTAAAAGCTTTAGTTAACCAGTTAAGTATAGGCCACATGATGGGGCAATAGGAGGTGCTTGCAGATGCAAAGGCTCGTGGTGGCGACCGCAGTTGGAAAGATATTGTTCCAAGTGTCCCCTTCAACTTGCTAGTAATTGCTTCATCCTTAGACCATCCTTTATATTTTGTTGGATGGTGTTAATCAAATTAGTTATCAGAGCGTATTTATGTTATTTCATGCTTTTAAATTGTTGAACATGCAGACATAGACCCATTTTCTTTGATGTTTGTTTCATTTTTTAAAACTCTTGTAAGTGTAGGACACATCCATTTTCTTCTATGTTTGTTTCATTCTTTTGAAATTCATTCTTGTATGTGCACTCTATGTTACCAGAAAGGGAACGGCCTGATCCGTTTCTTAAAACAACGGTTCAGAAACGACAAGAGACGGAAAACGCCATTTCTTTTGGTTGTTCACATTTCTAAAGGCATCAATCCGGTTTTTACTAAACGATCATAGTTTCTTGGCGTTTCTTGGGGCCGTTCTGGAATGTTTAGCATCATTGTTGTAAAATAGGAAACATAAAGCATTACCTTTCTTCTTTTTCAAATCAATCACCTGCTCTGCCTCTTCCTACCTTGTGCAATTGCTTGTAGGAATTTATTTTCATAGTGTTATCGAAATTACTCCGGAGAATGAATGCCGAGATCAATGAATTACTGACTTTTATTTTTTCTTCTTAATTTTTTTTAAACAATTAACAGATATTTATTAGTATTTATTAAGGTAATGAGAAGGTCATCTAATGTTGTTTGAAGCATTTTTGGTTGAAGTAAAAGAATCAATTGAAGTGAGATTAATATAGAGTTTTTTATTAACTTTATGGGAAGGAGGCTTTGTGTTTAAGACCAATTATATTTATCAAGTGGGTTGATTTTGTTTTGCTTTCCAAAGCTTTAGGATTTACTTGTAGAAGATTTTAGTATCATATTTTTTAAATAAGTAAAGGATTTGTAATTTTGTAAAGGGTATAAATTGAAGGCTTGAATTTTTATTGGATATAAAATGACATAAAATGACATGATAAGAAGGAATTATTGTGTAGAGCTCTTGATTGATGTTAGTTAAGCAGATATAAAAAAACTTTTTAATTTATTTTTAAGTATAATTTTTTTTTTAATTTATTTTTAGATTTAAGTTTAATTTATATTATTGAAGTATTTTCTCATTCCTCCTTTCTTATACGTGCTAGACCTTCAGACTCAGTTTCTCGTACTTTCTCGTACCGATCTAATTTCTAGTTTATTTTCCCGTTTCTTGTTTCTAGACCTTCAGACTCAGTTTGTCGTACCGATCTAATTTCTAGTTTAGTTTCACGTTTCTTTTTCATAGTGTGCACGTATCACGTCGCGCTGGTCTGTCGTGTAGTTGAGGACGTTGGTAAACATTGTAAAAGAAAGGAGCATCGAGCTTCTTCACATTAATACATTGTTGTAGCGTCTCCACATTTACAAATTCCCACTTCGCAGTCAGGATTTCACCTTTCAATATATATTATATTGAGTTGTTGGAAGCGAGGAGGTCGCAGTAATCTTTTATTTGCGGCAATTATGTTTCTTTTGGAAATTGACCTTTCATCTTTCAGTGCTGATTTAGTTTGCGATAAGAATGATCTAATATTCTTTTTTGTATTCGTGTTTCTTCCTTTTATACGAGTTGACATTCTTTATCAAATTATAAATTCATAACTGTACACACACTCCATAACTTCATAAATCCATACCTGTTCGTTACGAGATTCAGATATTTTAATTACACACTCCACAATTTCGAAAAATGGGTAAGCCACTGCGATTTGGTCTCTTAATTTTATTTAAAATGTGTTAAAATTATAGATGGATGGTCCTCCCGTGTATCAAGAACACGCTAAGAGAGGCTTCATTCAAACACCAGATAGAGGTTGCATAATCAAGAGAGAAAATCGGAATCATTGTTGTACTGGACTGAATTGCTTCCTTCAAGGTTTTGTCGATGTTGTCTCCCTTAGTGACATATATATCATAAATATATGTCACTTATTGAACCTTGTTTACAATTTTTTGATAAGCAACGATTCAGTATATGATATCATTAACATTGAAAGAGTATATTTTGTGATTATTATAATATTTTATACACCTTTTGATTTGAATGGTCAGATGACATTTATAACCTCTATCTATAGGGTGTTTAGCATAAACAATGATTGTTAAATAGCGTTTTATTTTCTGCATATTTACACGAAAATTATAAAATATATAAAACTTTGGTAAAATCATAAAGTGTTTTCCAATCATTAATAAAAAAGTTGGTAAAATCATAAAGCTTTTTCCAATCATTATTATTATTAAATATTTCATTTATAATTTATAAATTTGCAATCATTATTAAATATTTCATCTCTGACTTGGTCATATTCGTAATTCCGATAAAGATTTTGTGATAAATTTATATATATAAAAAAGTTAGTGTAGCTATTCATTGTGAAAAGATCATGTTAATCTTTTTATAAATATTATGAGAAATGTTTTGTGATGATAAACAACTAGAGAAATATCAGTTTTGGTATATATATATATATATATTAAGTGAATCGTTATATTGACTTACCTATATATATAGCCAAATTTCGGTAGAGCAGTTGAGAGGGGTTTAGTTTGTTTGGCAGCTCAAGATCAAAATCCGCTGCCCTTAGAGGAAACATTTAAATCCAACCATGCTAACGGTTGGTGCGGTCCAGGCCAGGTGCAATCCCTCGGTGATTTTGACGACTTATATGTTCCTACCTAGTGGTTTCAAACCAAAGGTTCGCCCAACAAGTCATAGGGCACTCTAACATACAAAAAAAAAACTTATATATATATTCGGATAGGTATAATTTAAAAAAAGTATAATTATAAATTGCATTTTGAATAATTTAAATTTTAAAAAAATGACAACTAAAAATAAAGTTGACATTTTTCTCCATAATCTAAAAATGGACTAGTTCTTTTATCTAGCAGGGAGATTATAGAAAATATCTACCATAATTTTTCTACAACCATCTTGTAAGATGCGAGAAAATAAATTAAGCAAGCTACTAGAAATTCGATAAAATAGACAAGATAAATCACTACAAAGCATTTTTTTTTGTTGGCAAAGTGGTGGAACCCCTCTGACTAGTAGGGTTGCCATTGACTAAGAAACCACGAACCAGGGGCATCTAAGCCGTAAAAATCACCCGAGGATCGCACGTGGCCTCGATCGCACCAACCCTTAACATAGTTGGATTTTTTGGTATCTGCGGGATTAGAACCGACGATCTTTCAGCTTAGGCCATCTTAACCATACCCTGCCACCAACTATTCTACATCTCATGGTTAAATCACTACAAAGCATTAATCAAAAGAAAAAAAATACATTACCTAAGTAAAAGGCAAGAAAATATCCTACACCTCTCGCAAAACAAAAGAAGACAATAAAATTGCTTTAAAAGATTGGAATTCCTATCTTAAAATGCTTTATGAATCCTTGGATATCAGAGATAATATTCAAACCCTTATTACAATGAAAAAAAAATTCTCGTTAGAAGAAACAAATTTCGGGGTTAAGAGCTTAGCAAATGGAAAATTCAAAGACATTGAAGGTTAGCAAGAAAAAATATTAAGGGCTTTTTGTCGTCCTGCACATCCACAAACTCTTTAATCTAGCGCCAAAGAAAGGGTTTCCTACACCTTGGAATCAAATCCTCATTATTCGTATTTTCAAAAGTGGCAATAAAAATGACTCATCTAATTATCAGACTATTATGATTATCTCTCTCTTAGATAAGTTATATGGTATTAGCTTAGAAAAGAAAATCAATGGATGGATAGAAATGGAAGGTAATTGGGATAAAGGCCAAGTAAGTTTTACAATGAAACATTCAACCATGGACCACCTCGTTACACATAGGATCATTGCAAAGCAATTTATTAATAATAAGTATGACATATTTTGTTGCTTTGTGGGTTTTAGAAAAGATTTTGATACAATTCCTAGAAATAACCTGTGGAATAGGCTAGAGGAGCTTAAGGTTCCTTTCGAGTTGAGAGTTGTTGCAATAAGGTTATACGAAAATTTCATTGCCAAGTTTAAGAATAATGAGAGGGGGAAAACATATATAAATTCTAAAATTGTATTTAAACAAGGTTTCCCTCTCTCCCCTATCCTTTTCCACATTTGCATTGATAAGCTAGAAAAGTGTCTACAAGAAGTAGGTTGCGTTGGTACAATCTTAGCTTGGATATCTATATGTTAATGATTCAGCAAAATATGAAGAAACTTGAACTTTAAAACTTTAATCCATAATAACAGTGCATATAAATCTCATCAATAATCCAAAGACATAAATCAAACCATAGAACACGGTATATACCTTGGGAAAACCCTCTACTCATAGCGAAGCTAAGAAAACCTAGCAAACAATCTTAGAGTATGATAGAATAGTAGTAGAGAATGATTACAACACAATAGCAGTTTGTGTTCACTGAGAGCACTAGAGAGAGGAGATCGAATGGAACATTGTATTTAACTTGTCAAGTGCATAGCATTTTAATAACAAGTCAAATTAGGTTTTACAACAAAAATATAATGGTTGGATGTAGCAATAACTTGTTAACACTTAGAACACTGATCCATCTTTAATCATGCACCCCATACTGATCTAGTGTCAAGCTGGCATTCCATAATTATCTTGCACGTGAAGATACGCGCCTTCCATCAATTAACTAACTCTAACTAAGTAGTTAACGAAGTTGAACTGAATGTAACTGAGTTGAACTGAATGCAACTGAACAAAACTGAATGTAACTGAGTTGAACTGAAAGTAACTAGAAAGAACTAGTGCATCTCCATCAATGTTTATTTCCAATAACCATTTGCATAAATTAAGGAGTTCAACCCTTAATTAATTGAACTTGTTTTCCATAACTATAATTCAAATTCTCTCTCTATCTCTGTGCTTATATTAAAGATATCTACATGGTCCATGTGTGTTTTCATTAGTTAATCATATCATACTCATAAGATAATTTCCAAACCTATGATCATATGTATTTCCCTAGGTAATATATTCATAAGCTAAAGTAAATCACTCTAGGCATAGCTAATCCCTAAACGAGATTGTAGAACCTGTTGACCATGATTAGCCATACATCACATAGTATATCTACTTTACATAGTAAAGTACACAACTTCACAACATGAAGACAATCGTAGGACTACAAAAGCCTACTATCCACCTCAATCATATGAGGATATTTGTAGGACTACACAAGCCTACTACATCACCACCTCAATCATATAAGGATATTTGTAGGACTGCACAAGTCTACTCTCCACCTCAATTATATGAGGATATTCATAGGACTACACAATCCTATTGCATCACCACCTCAATTATGTGAGGATATTTATAGGACTAAAAAAGCCGACTACATCACCACCTCAATCATATGAGGATATTTGTAGGACTAAACAAACGTATTTTCCACCTCAATCATATGAGGATATTCGTAGGACTACACAAGCCTACTACATCACCACCTCAATCATATGAGTATATTTGTAGGACTACACAAGTCTACTGTCCACCTCAATCATATGAGGATATTCGTAGGAACACACAAGCCTACTGCATCACCACCTCAATCATATGAGGATATTTGTAGGACTACATAAGCCTACTACATCACCACCTCAATCATATGAGGATATTCGTCAGACTACACAAGCCTACTGTCTTGATATTACAAGACTAGAGAATGACTCATGATGCTATAATCTCAACACTCCCTCTCAGAGAGGGAGACATTCTCTACTATACCAAGCTTATCTCCGAAGTATTTAAACTTCATCAAAATAGAGGCTTGTCAGAAACTTGAAATCTTGTCATTAGTACCTATGTATTGGAACTCATGACCATGAGTTCAATGAAGTTAAACTTCATCTAGAATGTGTTTTATCATAAAACACATATAGGGTTTTTGAGAAAGATTGACTATTAACACCTAATGAATGTAGGCTCAAGTCTTTCACCCTAGTAGGTAGCCTCCCAATCTACACTACTCCTCAGTATGTAGTATTATCCACAAAACACATTTTGCTTTTGTAGTACTCTCATACATACATCTTTTATCTGTAGTACTGGCCACAATACACATAGCTTTTGTAGTACTAGCCTTAAATTATATCACTTATCTCAGTCTAAAAAAATAGCTAGATAGCACAATACAATAATAGGTCCTCCATGTATCAAATACAATAAAGAGCCTATTCTAATGTACCTCAAAGGTACTCAAACATATGCTTAGTAGTAAGCATAAAATAAAAAAGGTCTGCTCAAAGACCAATTAACTACTTACACAAAGTAGCATCATCTAGATCCAATCCAGAATAAATTTTCTCTAAACTAGAAACCATGTCTTTTTTTTAAACCCATCACATACAACATTATACAAAAAATGTTTAATAACATGCATAAAGAAAGACTTATCTTTCATTTCACTCTTCAACATGTATTGACTTCTTAAATCTTCTATTATCTAGAGAAGTTCTTTGTGAGCTTGTCATTCTCTGTGATGTTCTTCAAGTCATGATCACTTTCTCAGTGATCCTTCTCTTTATATTTGCACCAACCCAACTACGTCTTTGAGAGATTTTAATTGTTCTCTAACAATCTAGACTATAAATAGTCTCTGATACTTTTGACCATGTCTCTTCTCATGTGGATTCTCTCCACAAGCTATCACAGCCCTCGACTGCCTAAGTCATGTACGATGACTAACTAGTGAGGACTTTATCTATTGTCACCTATGAAGACACATCAATACTCCCTCTTCAACTCAAGGAGTTATCATGTACTTGTTGTGCCCCTGCTCAACAGCCTTCTAAAATCATTATTTCATCGAACAAAATCCCATTTTGTTCGATGAAATGTTTAAATTTAAAAGGGATAAATTCGGCTACTGAAAGGAGGATTTCTCACTGGCTACTGATTTATTGAAATTAACATTTTTGATCAACCTTGCAAGTTACATTGGATCAATGAAATCGTTGCCTTTGAGTTACTGGTCTGAATGAATTTTGACTAGGAAGATTGATTTATGAGTGTTCATGGTCTTTATGCTTGCTATTGTCTATCCTAGTTTTGCATGTTCCCTTGAATATTAGACAGTGGTTTAATCGATTTCATTGTTATAAATATTAATAAGGTTGGGTTACCATATAGACAGTGGTTTAATCGATTTCATTGTTATAAATATTAATAAGGTTGGGTTACCATAGTTTTCATGCCAAGTAGGGCGATGGTGATTAAAGTTCTGATCCTTGTGACTATGTTTTAGCTTGGATACATGATTTGAACGCCATATCCTAAAGTCATGGACCATGATTCATGTTGATATTAACTCGCATATGATGATATTCAAAGGTTCAATATCGAATCATATTATTCTTCACCACCATTGATGAATGGGTCGAACGTAGGGTTGAGAACGCATATATTATGGTTTTATCGGGAATGATCTATGGCACGAGTCATGATTATCACGAAGTTAGAGTGTTATTATGACACTCATTCTTACCTTGTCCTCCACGTACCTATTCCTTGTCGTGGCTGCTTACCAGTGGAGCACCTGTTATTACGTACACCTCGAGCTCTCCTGTCATTTAATTCAGGCTTGATTGAGATAACATTAGTCTTTCAGGGTTTCAACCGTCATTTGCGTTCAGCACTCTGAGTAGTGATGGCTCTGCTCATGCCGAACCCGCAGGGGTTTCGCTTGCAATTACACATGGGTTACCCTTTGCATTATTTAGCGCTGCTGAGTTTCCATCCCAAATGCTCACGACCTGGCTTTTTGTCTTTGGTTCAATGGTGGCATGTATTCTGTGCATGGTTTCGCGTTTATAAACAATCAGTGATGGCCCCTATCCTGAGAGTCGAACCCTATGAATCAACCCTGTTGAACTCAAACCCTGGGCTTTTGCAAAAGGTCAAAGATGTCGGGTGGCTGCCATTCCTTGAGAAGTTTTCTGATTCTAATCCAGAAGTCACCAGAGTATTTGCTTTGTCCTTGGTAAACTATCAAGAAGAAGTTGGATATTTGTGCTTTCGGGTTGATGAAAGGTCGATTGCAAGTGCAACGGGTCTGTCTCTGGATGGGTAGAAGTGGTTTAAGTATCAGAAAATGGAGATTACGGAATGGAGATCGTTGCTGAAGAACCCGACTCAAGAAATTTCCTTTCGGATAGGAGTTGCACGTAAGTATTTCTTGAAAAACTGGCGCCCCGTGCTTGATTTAATTCACAGGTATTTAACCTGTGAAGGTCGGTTGTCCTCGGCCTATGTATACCACCTTCGTTTGATGGTTGCTTTCATAGGATTTCCCATCAATCTCCCTTACTATCTTCTACACAGTTTATTTAAAATGTCAAACGCCATAAAGAAGGGACCAAGACATGTAAGCCACAGTTTGTTTCACCACGGGCTAGTACGTACGTTGATTGAGAATGAACTAATGAAGTCTGGTCGCTCATGGGAGCAGTTCATAGAACCAATTGGTTTCTCAGAGTTTTGTCATTGTATGTTTGACAGTACAGATGACTGTAGCAAACATAGGGTTTCAAGTTCAGCTCCTTTGAGCAAACCTACATTAAACTCTAGCCTTAAGAGTGCAGAACTCTCTTAAGCACCTCTGGGTAATCCAGAGAATGATTCCCATGCCTCCTTACAGCCTAGACGTATGAAGAAAATTTCAACCCTGTCACCCGTTACTCCATCAAACAGTAGCGACAGAGTTGGCAAACATCGAGGAAATTTACCTAGGTCCAAGTTGGTTAGAAGGCTAACCAGGAGCATGGTGAAAGCCAGGATGGCACAAAACCCTATGAATGTTAAGCTTCCAGTCGAAACCGTTGTAATTGATGAAGAGGAAATCACTACTCCTTTACCTATTAATGATGAGGCGATTCATCGTGATTTTGATACTGATCTAGCTTGACAGAGTCACCCTGTAACTGCTGAAGACATCTCTGAAAATCCTTCGCTGTCTGTAGAGGTTCAGCCTGTTGAGACTGGCGTTGATGTCACTCTTGATTGTGATAGTCCTCCATCAGTGGATAAGAAAGTTCAGGAAGTTCAAGTTGATTGTATGAATAATTCCGTGGTAAATGAAAATCCTGTTAAAACAACCTCGGCTGTTCCTCGTGCAATTGGGGAAACTATGCATCCTCTGTTCATTACTTGTTTGTTAGACAAGGTTCGTCGAATAGAAGACAGGATGAACGAAGTAGTTGCGAGTCGAGATTTATTGAAAGATGATAATGCGGGGTTAAAGGAAAAAGTTGATGAAAGTAGTCAGCATCTTGTGCGACTGAGGAACCATAAAAAAAAACTTATTAGGCGGGTGCTTAAGTTACAGGACGAGAATGAAAAGAGTGAAGAAAAATTGCGTGAGCTCAATGCTCAGATCTCCCTAATGCAATTCAAAGCTCCATCTCTAAGTCAATCTAGTGGAGTTAATATACAAGTTTTTAACGCTCCGGTCAAACTGTAGTGTTTGGTGATATGTTATTTTGATATCCTTTCTGATGTTTTGATGATCGCTTTCAGGTATTTGATTATTCTGAATTTGTTGTTAATAATTTTATTTGTTACTATTTTAATTATGTTTTAATTATCTTTCTTGTGTGTTGTATCGCAGGTAGAATTATGAATATCTCTTTCCCAGATTTTGAGGATTTCAGTTATATGGACGATCCCTTTATTTCTGGAGACAAATCGTTTTTGAAGGGGACTGTTTTACAGGTGTTGTTATCTCCTTTATGTCCTCGATCCTATGTGATGGATGGAATAGCTGTGCGTTTGTTGAAAAAACGACATGTTCCACTTGTCGTTTTTCTCCATATGATATTAGTTAGGGATCACAATCTGGATGATTAGCTCTTAGAAAGTTTATTTTGGGAAAATCAAAATGTATATTAAGGGATGATAGTGAACATGATTGGGGGGTCGATACTCTGGGGAAGGGAGAACAAAACTGCTGGTTCGTTCTATCTGTGTTTCTAGGAAGTGAGCTGTCAGTAGCTACAGTGTTTTGGAATGGTGATGTTTACACATATTTACAGTTTTAAAACTTTATATATGGTTTATAATATCTTTCAGTTTTGCTATCCATTTTCCTACATTATGAATGTTTGTTCTAATTTCCTTGATGAATTGTGCAAGTATTATGTATAATGTATCGGTTGTTCCTGTTATTGATTGTGTTGGTATATCATGTTCTGTAAACAATAATTGATATTATTGTTACATAATGTGTAGTGGTTTCTGTATGGTTGTGTAATGTTTGAATGTCTTCAAATATCCCCAAAGATTTACATGCAGTAGCTTTATCGACATCAGTTGACTACAGGTTAATTTAATTATTGCTCCTGATCAGGATAGGTATTAGATCAGAATTATATTTTATTTATTTTCGGCTTTCTGTACTATCTGAAAAACCATGTTAAGTCAAATATTTTCATTAATTACATTCAGATTATTTTTTTTGTAATTACTGTACATGTGTATATAATTATAACATGACTTTGTAGGATACGAACTTTGTCTAGGTTTACATTCTATTAATGTATTTAGGGTTAATTGTTTTGAGTGATTTTTACTTAACAGTTTCTGATTCTTGTAATATATAACTTGGATTAATCCTTGTAATTATAAGTATAGGATCGACACTAACTATCAGTAGCATTAATTGTAACCATTAGTTTTCTAGGATCCCAGGCCAACAGAGCCTTTAAACGTGTCGGGAGCGACTATTCCAAACAGCTTGGAGCCTGTTCTAAGGGTCCCGGACTGGGTCGTTTTCCCCCGTTTCGGGCTTAGTCAAATACGCCCGTCAACAGTACTATACCAATCTTGTCCCGGACATAAGCTTAATAAAATTGATGGAAATGTTGCTCATCTATGGATATGTACCATGTCTTAAATATAACTGACTAGAACCCTTAAAATATTTACTACTTTTCAACATGCTCTATCTAGAGAAACACATGTGATCTTCCTCAATCACTATATTAGACAGATTTCAGATATATTTAAAACTCTCTTTTACTGATCAAAACATATATGACTCCACACACACTTGTACCAAGTAGGTGCCACAACACATGCTTTGTACATGTCTATGTACAAACTGCAAAGCACATAACAGATATTGGGACTTGTGACTAACCAAATACATATCAATTGACGTGATATCCTCCAAATATGAAACAAGAATTATAAAATTTCATGTTTACCTTTATATTTGTGGCCATGGATTTGCAGTCCATCATCCTGAAACTCTTCGGGCTCTTTTACTGCACATTTTTCCTTACCTGAGGAAAATGTTTGTTGGGTGACTGCCACACCACTAATCATAAGAATCATAACAAGATTTATAAATATAGTTCTCAACTTCCTTCTGAATATGAGCATCATGCATATCTCTTTTTTACAGGAGGTACATCAACCAGTTACATTGGTTCTTCATGAGCTAGTGAGACTAGAAATTTCATCTCACCATGCAAAATGTGATAATTATAATATGGGTTCTCAATCACGAAGAATTATGCTCATATATATATGAATCTCTTTATTTGACACATGAATCTAAATAAGATAGAATATCTTCAGGAGTCTTCACATCTATCAAAATATAATTAATCCATCTATTTTGTCTACTTCCCAAGAGACATAGAAACCTATGGAACTGTTCTCTTCCAGGCTCAGCCATTAGAATGACTCCATATTCATGTCCTTCTTTACTTGTAGGTAAGGGCATATTAATTTTTCCTACAAGACAAATTATTCTCATGGTTAGAACCATTTCATACTCATGAATTTTATTCACATGAAATACTTTCAATATATTGATAAATATTTACTTAGTTATGTATAGATATTGACCAACCGATTTATCATAACCCATTATAATCTTATGTACTAATATGCAACCCCATATCACTCCTATATCAGTCCAAAAATTCATTCTATGAAATAAATATACAGCCCCATGTTCATATCTCATGAGGTAAGCATGCAGCCCTCTATCTAGCCAATCATGTAGTCTTATGTTCATAGTTTATGAACCAAACATATTGCCCTAAATATCATGTCTTATCAATGACATTTTCAGCCTTATATTAGTCCTACATAAGTCTTATATCAGTCTTTATATCATCTCGCAAAATTTGGACTCATGAGATTGATAACATTCCAATAAAGATAGGAACAACAATGTATATTCTAAACACAATTCCAAGTCCATGAATATATATTGCAATAAAACATAATCTGATTTTATAAAAGCATATGATAATTAAATAAGCATGCATCCAAAAATTCATATCTCATGAATCAATCATGCATCTCTATATTTATGAAACAGGCATGCAACTCTATATTCATATCTTTATGAAACAATCATGCATCCTTTATATTCATAATCATGCATGCTCTATATTCATATCTTATGAACAATCATGTGTCCTCTATATCACTGTAATGAAACCATTCAAAAACATATAGATCTAAGTAGCATATAATAAAAAATTTGGGTACTTATCTTTTTATTGTTTTTGCATACTCCCTCTTGATCTATGCTTCCTTGTAGAGATTACTATAGTCCCCCGGTCTTGATCTCTTTGCAAATTTCAGTGCATGAAGGAGGTAGCAAATCTCTGCATGGAGAAACTCGATCGCATGCAAGCTGAAGCAAATGTTCTTTCAAAAAAAGCTTCTTCCAATGATAATCTTCTTCTCAACTCTATGAGGCTCTCATTATACACAAGATCCATTGAATAATGATAATATCCAACTTACAACTCTTGGGGTTGTTCCATCAAGTGGTCCACTTTGAGAAAATGGTCATAACATGAATTTTGAGAATTTCATCTTCAAATACCTGATCATATCTCTCACACAGTTGCGGATTTTTGAAATATTCTTGAATGCAAGCTAAATCGGCCAATTTTGGAAGTGGGGTTTCAACCATTTTGTCTGATACCTCGTGTATTGATCAAAATTCCTTCACGTACTTTGTCTCCTGAAAAGTGACAAAAATTGTGCATCTTCATTTTCTCTTTAATTCGCCCTGCATAAAGAGTCCAAACACATTGAGGTCAAGTAAACATCTAGATCATTCTCCTCAAGAATTATTCAGACTCTTGCCTTCAATTTGAAAGTATATTCAAATTGGTATTCTGTTTGGATGGAGATCGATTCCATGGCTCTAAGATCTTCGCTTAATACCTCTCAAGATCACATCGGCATTAGTTTCTTGTGCAAACTAAGCTCTTGCATGCCCTTGCTCTGATACCATGTTAGTGATTCAGAAAAATATGAAGAAGCTTGAACTTTAAAACTTTAATCCATAATAACAGTGCATATAAATATCATCAATAATTCAAAGACATAAATCAAACCATAGAACATAGGATATAACCTGGGAAAATCCTCTACTGATTCAGAGGATAAAAAAACCTAGCAAATGATCTTAGAGTATGATATATTAGTAGTAAAGAATGATTACAACACAATAGCATATTTCTTTCACTGAGAGCACCAGATGGACGAGATCGAATGGAACACTATATCTAACTTGCCAAGTGCATATCATTTTAATAACAAGTCAAATTAGGTTTTACAACAAAAATAGAATGGTTGCATGTAGCAACAACTTGTTATCACTTAGAAAATTGATCCATTTTTAAGCATGCATCCCATACTAATATGGTGTCAAGCTGGAACTCCATAATTATCTTCCACATGAAGATATGCACCTTCCATTAATTAACTAAATCTAACTGAATACTTAACTGAGTTGAACTGAATATAACTGAACGTAAGTGAATGTAACTGAACAAAACTAGTGCATCTCCATCGGTGTTTATTTCCAATAACTATTTGCATAAATTAAGGACTTGAACCCTTAATTAACTAAACTTGTTTTCCATAATTGCAATTCAAATTCTCTCTCTATCTCTATGCCTATATTAAAGATCTATGCATGGTCCATGTGTGTTTTCATTAGTTAATTATATCATACTCATAAGAATGTTTCCGAACCTATGATCATATGTATTGCCCCAGGTCATATAATCATATGTTAAATTAAATCACTCTAGGGGTATCTAATCCCTAAATGAGACTTGTCGCACCTCTTGACCATGACTAGCCATACATCACATAGTATATCTACTTTACATAGTAAATTACACCACCTCACAACATGAGAATAATCGTAGGACTACACAAGCCTACTGTCCACCTCAATCATATGAGGATATTCATAGGACTACACAATCCTACTATCCACATCAATCATAAGAGGATATTCATAGTAATACACAAGCCTACTGCATCACCACCTCAATCATGTGAGGATATTTGTAGGACTAGAAAAGAGGACTACATCACCACCTCAATCATATGAGGATATTTGTAGTACTACACAAGCATATTTTCCACCTCAATCATATGAGGATATTCGTAGGACTACACAATCCTACTACATCACCACCTCAATCATATGAGGATATTTGTAGGACTACACAAGCCTACTGTCCACCTCAATCATATGAGGATATTCACAGGAATACACAAGACTATTGTCCACCTCAATCATATGAGGATATTTTTATGACTACACAATCCTACTATCCACCTCAATCATATGAGAATATTCGTAGGACTACACAAGCCTACCGCATGACCACCCCAATCATATGAGGATATTTGTAGGAATACACAAGTCTACTGTCCACCTCAATAATTTGAGGATATTCATCGGACTACACAAGCCTATTGCATCAACACCTCAATTATATGAGGATATTTGTAGGACTACACAAGCCTACTGCATTACCACCTCAATCATATGAGTATATCCATAGGACTACACATGCCTACTGTCTTGATATTACAATACTTGATAATGACTCTCGATGCTATACTCTCAACATTATCATCCTCCTAGTTTATGCTAATGATATTTTTCTTATGGAAAGGTGTCCTTCTCATCTTGATAAGAAATTAAGAATTCTTAAATATTTTTGATCTAACATGGCTATGATTGTACTTAACACTGGAAGGACAAAAATCATGATTATAAAATCTAAGAAAGACACCTATGCAAATTTTATTTATGATAATATAAATATAGAGAAAGCAACTTCTTACAAGTATCTCAGAATTGGTATTCATCGCAAGCTCAATTGAAACTATAGCATTGAGAAAAGGATTAATGGAGGGTGGAAAGCTTATTTTGGTCATAAAAATAATTGTAAATCAGCAAATCTGGTCATGTGGGATAGAAAGAAGTTCCTCTTTGAAGATCTTGGCATTCTTGTTATCATGTATGGTTGTGAAGTATGGAGGTGTAGCATTTCTAGAGAATCTTGGAGAAAAATTGAGCAAATACAGAAGTGGTTTATAACTTATAAACTCAAAATTAAAATCAAAACACCTTATCATATTCTCCTCATAGAAGTGGGTCTCTCTCCCATCAAGGTCATTATTATGACTAGGTACCTCATGTACAAGCATAAGATAAATAACATGGCAAACAAGAGACTTCCAGAAATTGATTTAAACTCAAGTCAAAACCGACTACACCTCAAGGGGTGTTGGTGTAAAGATACCCTGGCTTGCTTAAACCATTGTGACATTAATGAAAATCACATTTCGTAGAACATTGAAAATGTCAAAAATATTATTACTTCTAAGTTTAAAGAGAAATTCTGGTGTGAGGAAATTTTAGCAGTTAAGAGAAAATTAAGATACTATAAGGAGGTCATTAATCCTAACTTGGAGGATCAAAAGTATCTATTAGTAATAACTAGCTCATGAAAGAAAATTAATATAGTGAATATTAGAATGAATTCTCATGAACTCTGTAGCGAAATAAGGTGTTGGTTTATTCCTAAAACTCTATGGGTGGAAAGGTTTTTTCATCTGTGTGAGTCTATGAGCATTGAGGATGAAAATCACTTTCTCTTAGAGTGCCTTGCTTAATCCCACATTAGATATGAGTTTCATAGTATTTTCTACAATACAAACCTTATAATATCCTAACTTGGAAAACATATATTGATCTTGGAAATCTTCCTAGCAAGCTTTTTGAGCACAACAACAAGATATTAAAGTAAATAGAGTATTTTTCTTCTTAAGGTCTCATAGACCAAAGTTGGTCTTAGTGGACATTAATCATTAGGAACTCGCACGAAGTTGGTTCCACCTTTTAGTGCCACTTTAGAAATTGGAAATGCACTTCTGAAATGTAAATCCATAACGCATTTGCTTTATTGATTCTACGTTCGGAAAACACAAGCCTAAAGACGATGCTAAGGTTAGTTAGCCGATATCGCACGTGTGATATATCGCATGCAAATTTTCTAAAAGTTACACATCTCATATGAGATACATCACATATGTGATATGTGAAACTAAAAATAAAAAATAAAACATAGGTCATGGGCCTTAATTTGTTATTTGCACAGTGAGGCGACATCGGGACAGCGAAAAACCGCACCTGCGAAATACCACACCAATGTTTTGTGTTAGAGCCTTTGGAGGTGGCTTGGATCCAATGGAAGGTAAGTACTCATATCATCCACAGTTGTATTCAATATTTCCTTTTTTTGTTAATTTCATAGTTTTTATATTTGTTAAAACGAATTTAATAAAAAAATTAAATTAAATCAAACAATGATATATTAAAACAATTTGTAATTTGTTTTTTTAATCTTAACAGATAATAGGAATGTTGAACATACTGTGTAAAATGAAAAAAACACAAACACAAACCCAAACGCAAATAAAAACCCAAAACCAAACCCAAACATGGACACAAACCCAAACACGGAGGGGGAACAAAACCTGAATTCATAGATTCTAGCTCGTTTGGTTGTATTGAGGTGCCTTACCTCATATTTTAGTGGCGGGGGGATATTTTGAGACAATCGTTAGTTGAGGAATTGGACAGCATCACAAACACAATTTCCAATTCCTAAGGATATCTATACAACATTAGCTCATATAGAGAATCCATGAGGCAATACTATTCCGATGGTTTTAGATATAAAGACATAAAAAACCTTAATATAACCAAAGACCAATTGTTTTCATTATTTCGGGACCCTAGCACCAGATTGGTTCCACCCATTAGTCGAGCACACATTTCCATAGACTGGTGCATGGAATCAAATGTGAAATCCAACTGGATGGATCATCGATACATGGTATTCGATGAAGACCCTCATGGGAATAGAGACATCCCATTTTATTCCCTGAGGAAGTTGTATGTAGAATTTATCTTGGGGAAGCATGTGAACTATTTCGATATTTTAGACTTCCAAGGTGTGGGTCATGGGACTCCCCAAGATAGGGAACTTGGCTAGGACTGATTGTAACCATGTGCCACACCCTCCACGCATACCACAACCCCCTCAGGTATATCCTCTATGCATCCTGTGATTCATGATACACAATAGGCCTTATTCGACTTGGCAGATACATTGCTTTAACATGAGACTCTTGTCCAAGGCAATGCAGGCCAAGGGGTTTGCACTTCTGAGGCCGGCCCATCATACACTAAGGATCCATCTACAAATCACACTGGATACGTAGAGCATTTAGAGTGTTATGTTATTCCATACCCTTGCACAACGTGTGGAGGCATATGCTATGGGATTGCTTCAGAGTTCCGTGATGATGGATTACTTCGATTTGTAAGTAAAACTCACTATTTTAATATTATATTTTGTTTTATATCACAATTTTCAATTGTTTCTTAATTTATGTTTATTTAATTATCTAACAAATTATGTGAACAAATATACATATGGTGTCCTATGACACCCCACAATCGCATAGTCTACCGATTGATGTTGATAACATTGATGCAGTGATCAATGCTGCATATGGTTTTGGTTCTTCACCATTGGCTATAAGAACTTTAATTTTTAAATTGCCATCATTATTTACATATTTATAGTAGATATTGCAACATTCAATACATCCTAATATGGATACAATATGTTTTATGCAGGGTGGGAAGGATGAGTTTGTGGAATCCTAGCCAAGTCCCTCACATGTAGAGGAAGATTCCGAGACACATGTACTATTTTAATTATGATTTTGATAATTCAACATTAATGATTTTTAATTATTAGAAATTTTGTAATTGTATGTTTATGTTTTGTTACATAGTATGTTATCTATTCCAATGGAATGACCTTTGTGATTGGGGACCCACCTCCACCCCCATGTACATGTATGTTTCGCTTTCTTTGAAAAAATCATTTTTCGTCCATCTTGTATATGTCTTGTTTTATTTGTATTATATGACATCGGCAGATATTAATTTATGTGGGAATCTATTGCGGCAATGGTGCTTGAAGAGCACCAAATCCAGGTTTTGGGTGACCCCCCCCC
>LPNX010726870.1:157977-174174 GCA_001517045.1 Pseudotsuga menziesii
GTTACTTTACGTAGGAATATAGTGAGACATTGGTGCTTGAAGAGGACCAAATACAAGTTGTTGGTGACCCCCCCCACAAATACATCTATGTTTCATTTTCTTTGAAAACATCATTTTCCATTCATGTAGTATATAACAGTCTCTTTTTCTTTTTATTATCTGACATTGACATATGTTACTTTATGCAGGATTCTAGTGAAGAAGTGGTGCTTTAAGAGCATGAAATCGAAATTGAGGCTCACCCATCTCTGACCGACCAGTAGGTACATTTATGTCTCGCTTTTTTTTAATTTTTCTTTTAATGATTCAACATCTACTTTTTTAATTATTTGAAATTGTCTAATTGTATATTTATCCTTTTGTACGTAGAACCATGATTTTTATTATGCTGTTCAACAAGTGACCTTCTTCGCTAATGCATGTAGAATTCCTTTCCTCCCATTGACAATTGTTCGACCCACTGGTTAAACACCTCTTCATGTCCCCAAGGTATGTTTATATATTTATTATCTTGCTTATATTGCTTTTTGTACATGCACATATATTTTTCGTTGTTGCCCCCATTAATATGTTGAGATTGACATATATATTATTTTATGCAGGTTGATAGTGAGCGAGTGGTTATTGAAGAGCATGCAGTCGGGGTCGTCTCTCACCCACCTCTCCTCTCCCCCCCAAGGTACATGTATGTCTCGCTTTCTTTGAAAAATTCATTGTCCGTCCATGTAGTATAGTTTTATTTGGAATTTTTTGCACCCATTTATTTTTTGACATTGACATATATATATTTTTTATGTAGCTTGATAATGAGAAAGTGGTGCTTGAAGAGCACCCAATCGGGGTCACTGCTAGTGAGGCACCTTGACTCACCATCATTTACTCACGTACAATAAGTAAAAATGTTAGATTGGTTTGGAATTTGAACAAATGTACATAGAATTTTTATAGGTTGGTAAACTAACTTAAAAAATTTGGTTTGTTTGTAGTCTCTGCTAATGTGACCTGTCCCTCTTATTCAGCGTTGGGGGCCACCACTAAACAGCCGAAAAAAGAAAGCTAGACTTCTCAGAAGACATTGAAAGTGGCAGTGAAAGGGGGGGATAAATAGAATAAATGTATAGGGGGGGGATGTACATACATGTAAATTTTTGTTTGTATACACACATGTATAGTTTGATCCATAATTTTGTATTATGCCCATGTGGCATCCAAATTTTTGTAAGATTATGTGCATACATATATAATATAAATAAAGGTTCAAATTTATACATATATGGTTGACTTGATTTTGGAACATTATATGTGTGGTTCATCTATGTGATAGTATGGTATGTGTGGTTAACCTATGTGATATTTATGATATTATAGACCTTATCATGACATATCATATAGACTATTTGAATATTTCCAATACATCAAGGACGAATCTATGACTCCTCACACTAAGATAAAGTAACCATTAATTAAGTCACGATAGATAATCACTAGACTATAACCATACCATACAACTACCTAAATTCAACTATCATCAACTTTTTAACATTATGGCTATCCTCAATGTTTTAAAATCATAACCATACCATACACTACCTAAATTCCGTACACTAACATCATAACATCATATCCATACCACTAACATCATAGCATACTTTAATATATGATACCATAACCTACAATACTAACATACCATATCATATCATACCCTACAATACCCTATTATACTAACATCATACCATACTAACATACCATACCATACTAATATACCATACCATACCATACCATACAATACTAACATCATAACCTACAATACAGTATGATACTAACATCATACCATACTAAGATACCATACTAATATACCATACCATATCATACCCTACGATACCCTATTACATGTACATGTGTTTCTAGATCCATCTCATAACTTGTAAAGAAGTCACAAAACCCTAGTTCCATCTCTTAACTTCTCAACCCTAGTTCTAGCATGCAATTTGTAGTTCATGAAACGCTAGTTGGTTTTCAATTTGTACATGTACATGTGTTTCTAGCTCCATCTCATAACTTGTAAAGAAGCCACATAACCCTAGTTCCATCTCATAACTTCTCAACCCTAGTTCTAACATGCAATTTGTAGTTCATGAAACCCTAGTTGGTTTTCAATTTGTACATGTACATGTTTTTCTAGATCCATCTCATAACTTGTAAATAGGTCACAAAATGCTACTCCCATCTCGTAACTTATCAACTATAGTTATAGCATGAAATTGTAGTCCATGAATTCCTAGTTGGTTTTCAAGTTTTACATGGACATGTGTTTCTAGTTCCATCTCATAACTTGTAAAGAGGTCACATAAATCTAGTTCCATCTCATAACTTGTAAAGAGGTCACAAAACCCTAGTTCCATCTCATAACTTCTCAACCCTAGTTCTATCATGCAATTTGTAGTTCATGAAACCCTATTTGGTTATCAATTTGTACATGTACATTTGTTTCTAGTTCCATCTCATAACCTCTCAAACCTAGTTCTAGCATGCAATTTGTAGTTCATGAAACCCTAGTTGGTTTTCAATTTGTACATGTACATGTGCTTCTAGTTCCATCTCATAACTTGTAAAGAAGTCCAATAACCCTAGTTCCATCTCATAACTTCTCAACCCTTGTTATAGCATGCAATCTGTAGTTCATGAAACCCTAATTTGTTTTCAATTTGTACATGTACATGTGTTTCTACATCCATCTCATAACTTGTAAAGAGGTCACGTAACCCGAGTTCCATCTCATAACTTCTCAACCCTAGTTCTAACATTCAATTGTAGTTCATGAAACCCTAGCTGGTTTTCAATTTGTACATGTACATGTGTTTCTAGTTCCATCTCATAACTTCTCAAACATAGTTATAGCATGAAATTGTTGTTCATGAAACCCTTGTTTGTTTTCAATTTGTAGATGTACATGTGTTTCAACTTCCATCCGATAACTTGTAAATAGTTCATAAATCCCTATTTCCATCTCATAACTAATCAACCCTAGTTATAACATGCAATTGTAGTTCATGAAACTCTATTTGGTTTAGGATTTGTACATGTACATGTGTTTCTACTTCCCTCTCATAAATTGTAAAGAGTTCATGAAACCCTACTAACATAGGAAAAAATAGCATAACATAACATACCATAACATACTAACATCATACCATTCTAACATACCATACCATACTAACATACCATACAATAATACCCTACAATACTAACATCATAGTCAATACCCTATGATACTAACATCATATCATACTAACATACCATACCATACTATCATAACATACCATACCATTCTAGTTCCATCTCATAACTTGTAAAGAGGTCGCATGCTTAGATACTAGTTACCCATTCACGGGCTACCACTTATATATATATATATATATATATATATTGATTATTTCTAGTTTTGAATGACTTCCATAGAATCAATCTCTACAATCCTAGTGCATAAATGAAAAAACATAGGTGGTAGTCCACCCGAAATGTCAAATACAAATGTATATGGAATTAAATATGTTAAACGTCTATAACCTCATAATTGACCCTATACCAATGGTTAAGACATCCAAACCTATCCTTGGACCATGGTAGTGTCTATAGAACTATCTCATGTCTGGAAATATTCATAATGGTTCTTATCTTACCATGGTCAATGCCTCCTGAAACATCTTCAATGCATAAAATAGACTAATGGCACAAATATCCCATATTAAGGCTAAATATCCTTTTTAAAGGGCATGCGTAGTGGTTTAAGACTTGTTTATGTTACACTATTGTACCATTACCATGGTTAAGACCCTCATACCCATTCTTAGTGCATAAAACCTCATAATGACACACATATCCCACTAAAGGCCAAATATTCCATCTATAATGCATGTGTGTTGATTTAGGGACTTATTGTCAACTCTTCCATGGCTATAGTCAATGTCCAAATACCCATACCTCCGATCAAAAAACCTATAATGGCACCCTTATCCCATTCTAATCCCATTTAGACTCCCAATATTCCATCCAAATAGTCTATGGGGTGGCTCATGGCCCAACATTACATTGGTTAAGAGGGGGGGGAGTCAAAGGAGGGAGAAGAAACTATGGAGGGAATCATGGGAGGGAGGGATGGGTAGGGGACATATATGGGGGGGACGAAGGGAGGAGATATATAATAGGAAGGGAGGGATGGGTATGGGAGAGATATGAGGGGGGGTGGAGGGAGGACAAACATAGAGGGAAGGGATTGGCAAGAGGGGAATAAATATAAGTGGGAGGGAGGGTCTTGGGGTCTTAGACATTTTCAAGGGATGAAACCTCTACTTTAGGCCCTAACTGAATCTTCTAGGCATCTAGGACCACCAATAACACCTTAGACCACCATATGTTACCTCTTGAGGCGATTCTTAGCTTTGTGTGTAGGAATTAACACCATTAGGTTGTTTTAATCACTAATGATGGGTTTAGAGACCTTTGACATGGTTAAGCGATCACGAAACCCAGGTAGTCGATAATAAAGGAAGCTTTCAGGGATCCAAAGGAAATAATGATGTATCAAGCCACCACACATGACCTATATAGGGGGGCTTTGGCCTTAGATTAGGGATATGCAATTGATTGGTCATTTTTTTCCAGTAGTTTTGGGTCTCGGGGCCATATGCATGGTAATGGGAGGAAACCCAAGCCTTCGGCCCTAAATGATTCCCTTAGTCATTGAATATCAATAAGTATACTGCAAGATACCGTGGAGGACCTATTGATGGTATCCCTACCCAAAAAATGAGGTTAATCATGCCATAGAAAGGTTTTAAATAGTAGACATGGTTTTCTAGGCCTTACACATGGTTGACAAAGTAAACACAAGCCTTAGTACATAAAGGAATATTATATTCATCCAAAGCCTACAATGATACCTCAAATCACCTCACATGACTTACAAGCACTAGGTATGGGTCATGTGGCCTTCGACATTGCTGGGGGAGTAAACATTACGATTGTACTCTAAAAAAAACTTGTAGGAATCCATGAACATGAAAAACAACTCAAATGACCAGCCATGACCTCTTGAAGTTACCATTTCCTTTGAGTGGTGACATGGATGTGTTTAGAAGGTTTTGGATACTAGATATGAATCCATGGTTTTTGGACATTGTTAAGGTAGGAAACCTAGGCCTTGTACCATAAATAAAATTTCTTAGAATATAGTTTTAAGAATGAAATTTGATCCACCATACATGACCTCATGATCATATCCGAGACATAGTTGTGGGAGAAACCCTTAGTCGTTCTCTAGCACAATGTATACATCATGAAACCTCAACATAGTCAGAGATGACACCTTGGCCTTATGCCCTAAAATATTCTTTTGTGTTTCCACAAAAATTCATAATACTTCAAAACAACACAAATGATCTCGCAATAGTGGATGTCTTGGTACCGTTACGAATAATTTAGAGCTAGATATGAGTTTTGAGCCATAGAGAAAGGTTACAAAATAAAACTCAATCATTAAGTATAAAAATCATCTTCTATGTCTTAAGCATCATGAACAAGAACCTTGAACCTCCAATAGTTTGACCTCATTATCCACATCCATTCATAAATTTTAGACTAAGCGTAGTCCTTTTGCCACAGTAAACCGCTTTGGAGGGCCAATAATTACCATGATCTTTTCATTTTAGATGGGGTTTCTCCCAAATACTATCCACTTGGTCTTCAATATTTTTTATTCTCATCCCAAGCTAGTTAAGAAAAAAACCATGTGCATTATAATGCATATGCGGTATGAATCGTATATGTGATATAGCGCATATGCGATATGAATAAGCTATAACACATATGCATTATAACACATATGCGTCTTGTAAAAAATTAAGAACTTGGTGGGAATAAGGTTTGGCATTATTTTTGGAATTAGCTCCGGACTACCGAACCTAGTGGGTAGGACAAATAAACCAGGGCTATTGCCTATCTTTAAGAACTCTATTAATATGCTCAGTTTCGATGGCGTGTTTTTCTTTGACAAATGCAATATTTTTTTGTGAAAATTTAGAATATTGTAGAGTATGATCTTACAATTTTGAATATGTATTTTTTTCCTTCAAATGTATGTTTTAATTATTTATTATTATTTTTGTAAACGACACACATTAGCTTTCAAAAATAGATACATCGATTGTTTTTTATATAAATTTTGATTTCCTTCACCATTTTCTGAGAAAACTATATGGTGCACTACAAGACAGCAAGCTCTACAATATTATACATAGAAATCAAGGATTTCATTAATTTGTTCCTCTAAAGTGTTGCACCCACACATAACGTTTTCATTTTGATCTTTTCTGAATTCAATAATTAATAATAAAAAAATAATTCATGAAAAATTATGACTAAATAGTGTTCCACTAGGCCCATATGTCATTTACATCTCTGCAATATTTTACACAAAATTGACATCATTTACCTCATATATTGTTGCACCCGCACAAACATATATGTTATGATGTGCTGAAATTTTGAAAACCCAATTTCACGAAAACTAGTTTTATAATCATTTACACACATTTTTTCTATATAAATGTTATATATTAAGAAATTGGATTCAATTACCTATCTTTTTTCTTTTTACTTCATCTTCAAATACGTTAGGGAAGTACCCCTAATTCTCACCTAAAGTCAAAGGTTCCGTGTTTTTCACGTATTGTGTGGCATCTAAAGCATCTTTAAAGGAGTCCATGATTGTGCATCAACCCCATCATCATCAATATGATTTTGAATTTATTATTATTATTATTATTATTATATATACATCTGTATATTTTTATGAACATACAATTATTTCCTTTTTGTAATAAATATTAAAAAAAAACTCTTAACCTTTTTTAGTGTTTAGAAGTTATGTTATAAAATTACAAATATATTAACTTAACAATTAAAATATAATTTTGAAAATTAAATAACTATAAATTTATAATTTTACATTTGTCATTTTAAAATATAACTACATTAATTTATTTTTATACCTTGAATGATGAAATATAAATAGTGTTGGTATGGAATAAAAGCTGTCGTGCCCACTATATGCCAGTGAATTAAAACTTAACATGCAGAGTGCTAAACATAAATTATCAACCCAAAGAAGTCCTTTATTTCAAAGCTATCATGCAAGATATATGCAAGCACAATTTCTACCTGACACTGTTGATCTATTAGTATGCAATCGAAACTATTTGTAAACTAAGTAACAACTTCTTGAAAGTAAATCAAACCTCAAACATATTCGTAAATCAAACTATAAATCGAACACACTTCAAACAAGATCTATTCCTATGAAACAAGATCTGATTGCATAAATCTAAAATAATTCTTGTGTTGTCCAACGATCTATCAAAATGAATTAACATGAGAACGCTATGATAAATCTAATGAATAAAAACATGAACTGAACAATAAAACAACTATGATAAATCTAATGAATGAAAACATAAACTGAATAATAAAACAACTATGATAAATCTACTGAATGAAAGCATGAATTAACAAATAACAGATCTACAAAATAAAACACTTACAATCAACACTACCATAATCTGCTCAGGAAAGAGGGCCCTTCCTCCACTGAGTAGATCTGGATCTCCACAATGAAAGTCTACAACTCCAGAATTAAGAAAATGCCAGCATGTATTATCATAATGGAAGAATTACAATAGATCTGGATCAAATCCTACATCATAACATTTTGTTCTCTCCTATCTTGCCTAATCCTATCTTACATCTCCTATCATCCTCTATCATCCTCTTCTCAATGAGATTGATTACGTATTTATACATAAAATTATCTCATGGAAAATGAAGAACTGAACCCCCAGCTTGTGATCTGTAACAGCTGGAACACGGCCGTAACCACTGGCAACTTTGGAACCGGCCGCAACACCAAATCTGGAAAATACCCTCTTGAAGAACCACCTCCATATCGTAAACCATAGCTTTGTTTGGCGATTTCCTCGCGAGCCAGGTAAACGAGGATGTTATGCACAAAACCAATGTCTCGGAGTTTTGAGATTCATTTCCATATGCCCGCAAATCAAGACGTGAATCAAGGTGTTCTTATGTGGCATGCATTTTCGGTTAACGATGTAACAACTGGCTATGAGCAACCTGTACATGACAAATCACTCCATAAACCATCATTAGTAAAATTATGCATAATAGTCTTCAATTCATCAAAGATAAAGGAAAATAATCATTATTAACCACTTAAAACATCAATGAAAGTAGCATGTTGTTTTATGCACAGCTACAACAAATGGATGAAAAATGTGATAAATGGGCAATAATGGTAAGAAAATGGATGAAAGGTATGTCAATAAATGATGGAAAAATGGACAATTCCAGGGCTAACATCTCCCCCAAACTGAACTTGTTGCATGTCCTCATGCAACCCAATACCTGTGTAGCATCAAACTAGAAAAACGCATTCACTTGTTCTTCATTTTACTATTCGCATAGCTGCAGCTAGAAGAAATGAAGAGTTAAATAGAAATTAGCAGAGTCACTTAGCGGAGGATCTAACGGAAAATTTGGTGGATTCACAGCTCTTTAGTAGAAATTTGGAAGAGTCAGAGCTTATTTTAGCAGGGAATTTGGCGAAGATTTGGGCGGAACAACGCTAAATTTACCGGCGAATTTGGTGGAGTCACAGGTTATTTTAGCAGAGAATTTGGTGAAGGTTTTAGTGGCGATTTTGGCGGACTCACAGCTGCAAGAAAAGAACTCACAGCTGCCGGAAAATGACTCGCATCTGCCGAAAAACGGAACAGTGCTAAATTTAGCGGCAAATTTGGCGGAGGTTTTAGCGATGAATTTAGCGAAACAACGCTAAATTTAGCGACGATTTTGGCGGACTCACAGCTGCTGGAAAAGAACTTGCAGCTGCCGAAAAATGAAATAGTGGTAAATTTAGCGGCGAATTTGGTGGAGGTTTTAGCAGTGATTTTGGTGGAATAGCACTAAATTTAGCGATGATTTTTGCAGACTCACAGTTGCCGGAAAAGGACTCGCAGCTCGCCGGAAACGGTGTTGCAGCTGACGGAAAACGAGAAATGGTGTCGCAGCTGACGAAAAACTAAGAATGGTGTTGTAGTTGACGGAAAATGGGAAACGGTGTCGCAGCTGATGGAAAAAGGGGAAATAGCAATTTTTACGGTGTTGCAGCCTTTTGAACGGGAAAATTCTGAAGCCATTTTCTCCCAAAGGACGAACTGGGTTGGGTTGAAATTTTGCAAGGAAGTAACTACCATGCTAATACATCTTCACGCCAAAACTTAGACAAACCCACATCATGGATTTCGAGAAAAATGAAAATTGGCTGTATACGATTATGGTCATTTTCTCGAAATCCGTGCACTGGATTAAGCTGACACTTTCAAAGTTTGTTCATCTTGGTATTATGCACTTCCTATCGAAAAATCATGAGAATCTAATTTACCAATTGAAATATATGCCCATTTCAATTTCTGCACTTTTGAACATGAAAACAAATGTGTTGCAGCTGAACTTTCGGAACCAATATTTCAAAAAATAAAAACTGGGTTGTGTTGAAATTTTGCAAGCCGATAAACACCATTATATTGCATCTACTCACCAAAAATTAGACAAATCCACATCACGTATTTCGAGAAAAATGTGAATTAGATGTAGGTGATGATGGTCATTTTCTTGAAAACCGTGCATTGGATTAAGCGAAAACTTGCCACGGTTGTTCATCATGTTGTTATGCATTCCCTATCCAAATTTTATGAGGATCCACTTCGTTTTCTGTGAGATATGCTCAATTCAAATTCAGCATTTTATGTGAGGAACAATATGCATGAGAAATATGAATGTGAATGGAAAACCAGCAAGCATAGTAGCTCCTCCCCCAAACTGAATATTTTTTCATGTCCTCATGCAAAAGAAGAGTTGTCATCTTAGTTGTAAACAACCATCTCCTCCAAACTGATTATTCTACCTTCCATTCATGAAATCAAGTGAACTTTGGGACTCTTGTTTTCTTGTATCTGCACTATCACTGCCAACATCCAATTTTTATATATGTGCTAGCTGGAAACACATACTTGACTTACAAAAATGACTGTAGGCTGCCTGAAAAATGACTGTATGATATTTTCAATTGATTGTGTGAGCTCGATTTTTTATTCCACATGGTTGTAATTAAGTGCTCAGAATGTATTGCAAAAATAAAATAAAATGACAATGCACAGGAAATCTTCATACCAGCAAGAGATCACATTTGCAAAATTTCTTTTTATGATGACCCAAGCTGCTCAAATATCATTTGACAATCACAAAATTTGTAGACCCTCCATATGTCACAACTGCCAAAAAGGATATCAGTGATCTTCACAAGCCAAACTCTACTACAGGAATTATCATTCATGGGAAATAAAAAAATTTAGAACCATTTTCTCATCAAATTCATGGCAAATTCTATTGCAATAAACCACAGTAAATTTCATCCATTCTCATGGTTGAATGAAGGCTGCTAGAATTTTCTTTGGTTATGCCCTTATCGTGGAGTGCTTTGTAACACTTCAAATAATGCTAAACATTTTTCAAACACTTCCATAGACTTCCTTCTAATTCTATAGTAGCATCCTGAATATACAGTAGAGATTTTGGAACCCATGCTATCCATTCTATATTGAAGATGCACACCATAATTTCTTGCATCTTATACTCTTGGCTACACTTTTTCTTATGACAACTTCTGGAAAATTTTGGCACAAGAAACCCCATATGCAATATGATTGAGAAGATAATTAATGGTACTTTTTTCAAATGCCAAGAGAGTTGCATATTTGCTTAAGATAGCTACATTAATAAAAATCAGAGCTGATACAAATGGAAAAAAAATGACCGTGATTTTTAATGAGAAAGGATGAGATTTGTTTGGGTAGTGAGAATGTATGTCTAAATTCCAATCAACAAAACCCAAGAATTTAAGTTCTATGAGAGCATATGTAAATCAAATCTGATTGTATATCAACCCATAGTATCAAGATGCCAACTCTAACTTCTCAATAGTTGTGTGGAAGTGAACTAATATGTGCATCAAGAAATCACCAACCAATTCATAACTCAGAGTGCATTTTCTTTCTTATTGTATGGGAGCATACTCTTATGAAGGAATGACTTCTACAACAGTTTCTTCTACTGTAGGTTTTTGTGTATAGCCTATCCTTTTCTTTCAATAAGTGTATCAGCTATTTTATTTCTCCTCATTATTTTTATATGGCAATAGAGCACCGTTTCTTACTGTTGGTTCTTGTGTGATAACAATAAGGTATCCCTTTTTTATGCTTGGTCAGTTGGGTTGGTGAGATGTTGGGTTAGAATTTGAAGTGGATGTGCATGAATGATGAAGTGTTAGAATTGAGTGGAAAATGATGGAAATGGATGGACATAAAATGCTATATAGACAATTGAAATGGATAATGCTTAGTGGTTCTTCATGACATTCCCCTAAATATTTAATAAATCAAAAACTCATGCTATTTTACATCAAGTGTTACCTCCATGAAAGCATTGGTTGACATGAATCGAATGGTGTATGCTGGAGCTATGTAGGCTGATCTGATGCTGAGACATATGTATATGAGAGCTGAAACTAGATGAGACTGAATTTGATCCATGATGTTGTGCTAGTTGCATGTAATACTAACTGCTGAGACAATTGATGAGGAAAAACTCTACCATAGAAACAGAAAGTCCATTCTCTTATTCTGAAAATCAATTGCTGGACTGAAAATGGAAAGGAATTGCAAAACTACTGAACAAATGATGTTACAAATCATTGTTGAAACCATTAGATCACATAATCTTCAGCTGCTACAAAACCGAGGTACAATTCTTACCATGCGAATGAATGTACTGAAGTCGAGCATGGAAAAAAATCACTGGATTACCAGCCATTAATGTATGTCGTTAACCAATGTGAAGAAACTCACATTTGATGACATTGAGATCTAAAGTACCTTAGTGCATCTTGACAGGTATGAATGGATGTGCTGGAGTCGAGCACGAGTCGAGTCACCTGCAAGATTTTTCAATCAAGAGGCATTGATGAATCCCCATGATTAACAACAAGGAAATCTGCCATTGATTAATGCAGATACCAGGGCACTATAAAAAATCTAATCTCAATCCCAGATGATGTGTCGGATTCGATGGGACAAGACCATTGGAAGGTGGACCTTAATAAATTCCACATCATCCAATACGAGTACAAAATAAATGATTGTTAAGAATCATAGTGAAAAATAGAACCAACATGAAACTCAGAAGTGGAAAGTATATGTGAAGTCATGATGTAGTAGTGATGGGAAATAAAATGGTTATGGTGACTACGTAAGCAGTGAAAATGGGAATTCAACATGAATGGATTTTTAGGGTTTTGAAATGAGGAGGGTGAATGAATCTACCATAGGGCAATTGGCTTCTTGAGGGTTTTTTTTTTTTTCGGCAACAATTGATACGACAGGTGTCTAAAAATGATTCTTTGGATGTAGAAATGGGACTTGACTTCGGGAACATTGGAATCTATATGGTTTGCACATCAATCTATCCATTTTTTATATATTCTCAATTCATTTGCAAATTGATAAAAAGTCTTCAAGAGTCACTCATGCATGCATTGACCTTCTTCTTCCACGGACCTGCAAAAACCTAGCACTTGCCTGCAATAAAACATGAGATGATGGAAGAAGAGATATGATTGGTCTCTATTCACCCAACACTTATGAAAAAAACAAAAATAAATTACTTATAAAATAAATCCAAAGAAAAATGAACAAAGCAAAATCCATTTTATACTTGCGGGAGAGCAATGTCCATCGAGACTCACCAACGGTATTATAATCATAGCTTCTTCGTTCCTTGTCAAATTTTAGTGATTCCAAAGCCAAATGAAATTAAAATCATAGGTATATTTCCATTAGAAACATGTTTTTAAAATTCCATGTAATTATGTTCCAAATCACTAAGTAACAGCCTGCATGACAAGGTGTTTTTTCGAATTCTGGACTAGACCAATAGTCACGGTTTTAGGCTTAAATTTTTCGTTTGATAACGGAATGATGTGATTCCAATTGGATATGAAAGTATGTTCATGTAGGTAACTCCATTATAAACATGTTTTGAATCCAACAATAATTTATGGGTCAAATAAGCCAATAAACATTCTAGAAAATAGAGTTTTTAGGACTGCACATTTGTGATAAGCAGTCAGTATTTTGGTCATAAAATTTGCATATGATATATGAATGGAGTGATTAAAATTGAGTTGTAAAATATATTCATAGGGTAATATACCAATGAAACATATTTGCAATATATGTTTAATAATACATCCAAAAATTGAATGTCCCAGCTCTGTTCCTAAGCTGCCTGCTTGACACCCTGTTAGTATTTTGGCCATAAAATTTTTGTTTGACATCCAATTGTAAAAATTCAAATTGTTTTGGAAACTAGATTCAAAGGGATACTTGGGGTGTAAACAGGTTTTAAAAATAAGTCCATTTTTTCTCCCAAAAATGAACTGTCTTGACTATGTTCTAGTAAACTTTTCAAGCCAAATTGTCATAAAAAATTCAATAAATTAAATTTGACCCCCAAAAAGTGATCAGAATAGGTGTAAATGTTTTTAATGATATAAATTTCAATATAACACACCTCCATACCAAAAATTTCAAGCATTGAGCACCTAGATTGACTTACACAGTCTGTTGCAGTCCCAACTGCAACTCTAAAAAAAATGAGATAATGTTGAAATAAAACATGTGTATTTTTATAGAAAATAAAAACTAAATACATATCATGATGTGCAACACACACATATCTCAAAATCATAAATTTTTACCTGTAGCACAGTCAAAGCTGGGTGTTCAAAGCATTCATGAAAACATCTCATACCCATTCCTTATCTTTCTACTTTCTAATCTTCCAGATCGCAACAAGGCGCAAGAAGAGAGCATACTTATTCAAAAATTGAAAAAAAACTTAAAAAAACAAAATCATAGTTTTATTTTGTTACTCTATCCTACCCTATTCTACTTGGAAATATAATTTTTTTTTCAAGTGTATGCATATTTCTAATGGAGCCACTTTCGAAGAAGTGACTCAAGTATGCTCATACTCCCAACAGAAAAATATAACTTTATGAATGCTAGGATATGAGAGATCAACTTACCTTGAAATGATGGTGCCAACAATTGGTGAAGTATGAAATGATGCTACAGACCGATGACAGATTGAAACCAAGCTTCAATATTGTCTTTTTTCCCTTGATTACTCATGGATGTTACACCATGAAGATTGTAGTGCTCTGCCTAACGGTTAGAGCGTTGTGTCCAATTCTCTGTAATGTTCTCTATCAAAACATTTAGATTGTATTACAGATTTATATCCAGGTCTGTTCTATAAATTTTATAGACATATGTCAATACAAGTATGAACTGTAAACATATTCAAGTGAAAATTTCAAGCTGTACATGTTGAGAACTTCATGAATTTTTCATAAGTTAGACCATAATAGCATGCATGAGTTTAGTATCTACATACCTGAAATTTAAATACTTGGAATTCGTGGTAGATCCAACAGTTTGCTGTAAACCTAGTTCCTTCTTCTTCCAGATTTCCGTCCGAGCCTTAATCAACAAAATGATGTGCCTCCCTGCTAACCAGCTCTCATCATGTGCTGGCCCTAGGAAACCCATGGGTTTCCTAGCCCCCGAGCCCACAGACCAATAATACCGAGAGTAGCTTCCTCTCCATTCTTTATCTTCTCAGTCTCAGTCATTTACAGATACTCTCATCCTTGAGTTGTCCCCCTCCTCAAGTATTTTTCTTCTTCATTTTCCTCATGCAGAGTCCAATTTTCCCCAAAATAAATCCAACCTCTCCACGGCCTCCCCGAAATCCCCAAAATCCCCCTCCTTATACCTCCTTCCACCACCTCTTTCATTATTATTTTATTTTATCATGGGTAGTGCCGTTCCGATAGGTCTGACATGTGTAATGTATTTATCTTGACTTGTACGTGTCAAAATGTCATACATTACCAATTTTAATGTTTTACGCAATTGTAAAGTCGGTAAAATAATTAGTTTTAATTTAATAAAAGTATTTACTAATAAACTTTAATTTAACATTAATATGGTATAAGTTTAGTTTAATAAAAATATTTACTAATAAACTTTAATTAACGTTAATATGGGGCATTACATACACCCACCCTTCAGGAAACTTTGTCCCAAAGTTATGGATAAAATAGTGATACAAGGTACTTTTCAGGAAACTTTGTCCCGAAGTTATGGTCAAAATAGTGATGCAAGGTACTTTTATAGGTTTAAAACAATTCAAGGTACATTTATAGGTTCAAAGCAATTCACAATTACTTAGTTAACCTATCCAACTATTTAAATATTTCATACTAGCGTGCATGTGTGAGGTGTGCATGCATGGCCAGTACATGCACAGGCTGCACATGTACTATAACAAAAACCCCTAAATTCTAACTGATACAAATAATATTTCACGCAACATGACCCATATACAGATATAATAGGATTTCTTGTGACATTTATTTAACAATTATGCTCTTATAATTAGTCAGTTAAGATTGGTACCTACCATCACTAGTCCGGTATCATAATTGTCCAACCTTCAACCATAATAACTAAAATGTCCACCCATCCTAACCTACGTCCGCATCCTCCCTATCCTTCCTCTGCTAGTATAAAGTGGATGTTGGCTTCACCGATCTGACCACATAAGAACCTGAGAGCTATAGCGTCGGCTGAACAGCGGACCTAACCTCTCCTAGCAGGAATCCGACCGTCGTCATCACAACAACATGGGGAGCATGTCTCAGCACGGCCCTCCCACGACCTCGGGTACCCGACCATCGTCATCCCAACAACATGGGGAGCGTGTCTCAGCACTGCCCTCCCATGACCTCGGGTATCATAAAAACATAGGGTGGAACACATCCATCCCTCTCAACATCCTAAGGGTCTATATACCCTATCAAAAACATACTTTGCTGCTATCGAGATTATTGGTCTGTGTCATCGTATCATCAATTTTGGTAATCAAGGCTCTTCTGCAGAA
>LPNX010726873.1:0-42874 GCA_001517045.1 Pseudotsuga menziesii
TATATATATAATGAGACAACTTAAATTTTTATAATTGTAAATGCATGTCAAGTGTATATGATTTGTTTATGTTTGTGAATTCATATGTGATAAAGTATTTATCATACATGCTCATACACAGTCTGTGTATTTACATATATTTTACTCAGAAAGTATTTATGTTTTGAATATTCCTAATATGATATATGAATGCCATATGTATTTATATGTCTGATAGTTAACCTAGTTCAACTTGTATCTATGTTTCAACTTTTCTAATATTTGAAATTAGTTTCTTTGAGATGGAAAATTTTGTTGTTATGTACCTGTCATGAGTTTTATACTCTTAACCAATATATCTTGTTCCAAACCTAAACAATGCTTACAATATTTAAATTCCAAATCCCAAACTTTGAGATGTTTGGGATTTGTACCTTTCTAGTCTAGTACATAATCCAGTACAAACAAAAACAAAAGAGCCTATGTATTTTACAATTATGAGACCCATTCTTATTTCACAATTAACCTGGTCATGATTCCCATATCTCACTTTGAGGTGATTGATACCATATATAGGTCGTATGTGATAACTCAAGGACTCATCCATTGTGCCTGATCCTAAGAAGTAAGGTTTACGGTTGAAGGATCTTATTTCCATAATTCAACTCCGTGTAAGCAACTAAGGCCCATCCTTGATTCCTAATACCTAGTAATGGAAACCATATTCAACTTAGATGCCAAATAATCACTAAAGACGATTTGTGCCATAATTGTTATTTGTTGTTCATTGTGCTTGAGATCGAGAAGGCTCTATTAGGCCATAAGTCTAATGTTTCCCTCTTGACCATATTTATGCTATGAAAACCATTTTAAATCCATATAACCTACTTATGGTACCTATATCCCACTTAGTGCCCAAATACCTTGTACAAGGTTCCTATCTAATTGTTCAAGGTCTTATTTAAGGTTCTTGAGATCTAGAAGCTTTAAAAATATCCTAACACACTTGTTTTCATTTAGAAATTATAGTTAACACCTCATGGCCTATCCATGGTTTTCAAAACTTTCTAATATTTCCATATCTTACCCAAATTCCACATATCACCTATAGTGGTGTGGTTCTATGTTTTCTTTCATGGTGCTTGGATCTGAGAAGTTTTGTTCAATGCCTAAGGTCTTTTCTCTCCTCAGTTGAAATTGGTTATACTTCAAGAACAATTCCTCATACTCAACACTTATATCCATTATTCCCATATCCCCTTGGTAGGATAGAGATACCCTATAGGGGTCTCATGTGGTGATTTGAGGATGCATTCATGTCACTTAAGTCTTAGAAGATATGTTCAAGACCTAACATTGTTTTTCCACTCCCCCAACCATGCTCAAGTGAATGAGGTAGTTTCTTCCTTACCATGACCGTGGCCAAGGTTTTGATACCCTTCTATGATGCATAATATATATTAATGAGAACCATATCCAACACTTATGTGAAATAAACCCTAGTGAGGCCAGGTGAGGTCTTGTATCACAATTTCTAGGTGTTATTCATAACAATTGAACATGATAAGTTTCAATCAATAATTAAGTCCCATGTTTCCCAAATTAGCTATTCAGATCCATTTCCATTGAACAAAACCTACTCACTGTGCATGTATCCCACTCAAAGGCCTTAAAAAAACCCTTAAAGGACTTAAGTGTTTGCTTAATGAATCATTCAAGGATCTTGAGACCAATAAGATTCAATAACACCCTGAGGAATTTGTTTTCTTTCCTTGGCCATAATCAAGGGAAAGTGACCCATCCTTGATGCAAAAAACCTCCTAATTCTAGTATTATGTCCCCTCTCCTAGCCATTCTCATCAATGAATTGTCCTACTTGTTATGATTAATCACTAGAGGACTCTACTAGGGTCCCCCTCCCTTTCCCCTTCATTTTGTAATCATCAACATGGGTCTTAAGAAAATTATAAAGGTATAATTTTGGATTATAGACATCAAGCACATTAGCCTTTCAGATTCAATTAACTTAACTCAACTTATTTTTGTTGATTACATACTTTTATTTTGCAATGGATCTATCTTTGAAGCTAAATCACTTTCAAAACTCTTATATTTTCTTTCAAGGCCAATGGAATGGAAATAAACAAAGCTAAATATTTTATTCAATTAACTGATGTACCCTAATTTAAAACTAAGATGATCACCAAGGTCCTTCATTATATTATCCACGACCTTTAGACAAAGTTTACATATTTAGGTTTTCAACTGAAAACATACAATTATGGAATTGAGGATTTACCATGGATAGTGGAGAGGATGAAGACAAAAAGAAACCATTGGAATCACATATGGATCTCAAACAGTAAGGTTGGTGTTGATTAAAAGTGTGTTATAGGAAATTTACATCTACTAGATTTCCTTGGCATTTATTCCTCTTCATTTTCTCTCACATATTTGATAATCCTCTTCAAATATATGTGGAGGGATCTGGATAGACCAAAATGAAACAAATTTGTAGCATGGAAAATATTATCTTGACCTAAGGATATTGGAGGTTGGGGTATCAAGTGATGGGCTCTAAAAATTATGCTTTTCATAATTTTATTTCATTAATTTCATAACTCATTCACCTGCAATTTAGTATGTATATATCCTTAAAACGACTATCTCTTACTTTATGTTATTAATTAAAACTCATAAATGTAAAAGATGTATAATCCATTATTTTTGATGTATTAAATGTAATTTCGACAATGATCCTGGTGCAAATACCCAAAATTACAAATGGCCACTCTTCTGATACTCGTTATGACACTTCTTCCTGTACTAAGTTCCGCACTAGGATGGATTGGTTCATTGGTTTGACTTACTTTTGTCTTTTGGTTCTTTATGATCTTGTATATATGCACATGCAAATCAAAATTTTGGGTTAATGTTAAATCTTTGGTTCACTTATGTTTTAAATTCAAAACACTTTTAAACAAAACTTAATATGATAAATTAAATAAGCCATGGCAATTTAAATGTGAAATACTCATCATTTAAATAAATTAAAATCATGGCAAATTAATAAACCAGCATAGATCCATCTTAAACTTGGATCTAGAAAGCACCGAGAGGGATCCAATTTCTTTAGGTGTAAGTTATTTTTATCTTAAATTTTTAAATGTTCATAAAAAATTACACCTCAAACATTTTGATCTCTTTAGTGTCTGGTAAATCCGGGTTTAACATGGATCTTTTAATTACTTTTAATTTAGTTTTATTATTTGGTTTTTATTATTTGATAAATTAGGCGACATGTTTTTCTCTATATTCTTTTTTGTTTACTCTATATAAATATATGAAACCACAATATAATTTTTTTTAAATTTTTTTATTTATGTCGGTTAACATAATGTTTTTTTTATGTTGGTTAACATATTTTTTATTTTTATGTCGGTTAGCATAACGTGACTAACGTGACATGATCTCCCCCATACTAGGCTGAGAGCACCTCGCTTCTCTCGGTGCAATGATAAATATGGTGCTAGCTTGGAAATCCACTTAAAATTTTCAAAGTATAAAACAGATGGTAATCAAAGAAACCATTTAATGTTTAAATTTGATTTGTTATAAAATTAATATGAACAAATAAGATTTATTTTATGGTATCTAATACATCGTTTTCGTTTGTTTTGGATTTTTATTGTATGCAAGTCACGTGGAATCACGATTCAAGTGGAAATAAGAAGTTATAGAGATATTATTAAATGAAAAACTCACCTAAATCATACCATTCAATCACAGATCCATCCAACAAGAAAGATACAACTCCATTCTGAAATAGTCTGGCACCCATTCCAGTACTCAATCCGACACTCCCGTTATATAATCCAAGAAGCAGATTCAGGGCTCAATTTATGAGAAATAAGCAGGGAATTATTGAAAATTGTTCAAAACCCACTTCATAAATAGCCCCATTTACCTCTTTCCATGGGAATGTTTCAGAATTTTGTAATAGATTGGGAGGAATTCACATATGATTGGGATGGATTTTTCTAGATTTTGCGCGTGGCCGGATTTGTAAAATCAATGGTTTGTTGAGCGACACAATTTTGGTGATTCGATTATATCATTTTCCACTTGTTTTTTCTTGTATAAATATGTATCAGATCCATTTATAGGGGAGAGCTATTATCATTTTGTAATCGAAGAGATCACCATCATTATTATGAAATCTAGTTCATGGCAATAGGAGGGAGCCGAGTATTGTTATTTTGTAACAAGGAGTTCATTTTTAATCAATAGAGTTGTTTGATTGTTGTAATTATGAACATCCTTCAAAGCTGAGTTAGTCTTCAAGTGCATTGTCTGGATCGAGAAGGGCCCCTCGATCTAGGTGATGCACACTTTTTTCACTTTGTTTAATAGATTAGTTTCAATTTATTATGCTCTTACTTTATTATTGTGACATAAATTCCATTCAATTTCTGTTTACTTGCAATTTTAATTTCCATTTCTCAGATTTAGATTAGTCAATGCTTGGGATATATATTCTTTACATGCAAACAATTTTGTTCTTTCTTATCACAATTCACTTGTTAGATAGCTGTAGTTTTAACTTTGTTCAATTCTACCTTTCGATCCATGCATTTTATGTCTAAAATGTTCTTAAATGCGATCAATTATTTATATCCATATCACATTGTAATTGCAGAATTTTACATATTCAGATTTCATTTAAAACATGCACCAATACACATTTAACCTGAATATATAAATCATTGTATGGGTTCTCTATTGTGCTCGTATAAATTCCATTATGAGACAACAATTTAGTGTATCTTCATGAGTGTTTGTAAACTAGGAAATTATATATATATATATATATATATACAAAAAAACAAAAAACATATATTTAGTAATCGTCATTGTCTGCATTAATCTCATTTAATAAAAATCAATAAAATGGAATACACATGCATTCATATAAATTTGCACCTTCATAGAATCAATTGGATTTACAAGCACACGATTAAAAAATTGATTTCCTCACATCCAAACATTCTTTGCTCAATGGCACCTAGGTTCATAATTCTTTGAAGATTAGTTACAAAGACACAGTGCTTATATCCAGCTTGGAAATACTTCTTTATGACAATGCTCAAGAACGTGTGGAATTAACATTCAGAGAATTTGCCTCTTTGTCTTCATCTTTCCTCCTTTGAGTTTCTCATTTAAGAATTGCGTTAAAAGACATAGTAAAATTTGAGTTCTAATAAAAATCAACCCTATAGAGTGCATCAATTTCCATTTTTCGTGCATGAAATACCATTTTTCATATACATTTCTTTCTACATATTTTGTCATCATTTGTGTTCATTAAAGAAGTTATTCATATGTATTAATTTTAGTTTAGTTTAGCTTGCTTAAAGTCATTTCACATTGCATTGTATTTTATCTCATTTTAATTTTTAGTTTGATTTGATTTCCTATAGTTTGATTGGGTTAAGTAGCTAGTCATAAATTTGTTTCTTTGACTTTGATTGGGATTGCTAGAAATAAAGTTTGGCTTGAGTGAGTAGATCAATTTTGCATTTTGGCATGGAAATTATATAAGATTCTCTTAAATAGTCTCATATTAGTTTGACTAGTTTCGCTGCTTGTTTTGATTTATTTATAGAATTTTCAAAAGTTAAATTAGAGGTTGTTTTTACATTTGCAAGGTTTGGTTTGTTTTAATACTGATATGGTACTTGCCTGATTTAATTTATTTTGTTTATTTATGTTTTAAAGTAATCTTTGATTTTAATCTCGAAGCCTTTATATTTGTTTTTTTTAGTTTTGATTGTTTTGTGTATTTTGCATCATTAGACTAGGTTAGATTACCTTGATCCCATACATATTGTGCTTGTGCCTATAATCTTATGATCCCCATGTTGACAATTTATGTCGAATTAACTAGTATATATTTTACTCGAAATTTTTGGCGCCGTTGTCAGGGAGGTGCTAAATGGGGTTGAGGTGTAGGTAAATAGGTTTCCTTTACATTACACAAAAAGGGGGAGGGGAAATGGTAAGACACAAAGATGGATTCACTACGGAATTCTCGTTGTGTAACAACCTCATGCATCCACTTTGGTGGGCCACTCCAAATTCTTGTTGTTCCTTTTCATGCAAACTTCCTTTCTCGCAAGTGTGTTTTCTTTTTCATACGTTTGTTTATTTTTCTGCAAAAGTTTGTTTATATTTCTTATAAGGTGTGTTTACTTTCTTGCAATTTAATTTCATGCAAGAGTGTTTTTCTTTCCACAAGCTTAGGTAGTTTACTTTCCTGCAATTTAATTTTAAGCAGGTGTTCTTTTCTTTCTATAAGTTTGAGTTTGTTTACTTTCCTGCAATTTAATTTCTTGCAAGTGTGCCTTTTAAGAACTAATTCATGTGAAAAGATAACTCAGTGACAACGAGGTGTAAAGTAGCATGAGGAGTTCCAGTTTTCTTTGAGTAGCGTGCTTTAGTTTTGCAATCCATTTAATCTGATTTTTTAATAGGATTTCTATAACTTAATTTTAGTTATTTCTTTTGGGCATTGTAAGAACCCTGGACACTAACCCATGTGTGATACAGGACTCATCAACTGACAAGATGGATTCAAAGAAGGTGATAAGTCTGGAAGAACTCTCTCAAATCTTAATAAAAGTAGGGATCTCTTCTTCTCAAGAAGAGCAAATTTTGATAGCAGCTAAGCATTTATCTACCTCTCCAGAAATAATAGTAGAACCACAGTCCCATAAGATACAAAAACACTTTCTTTTCCAATTTACCAAATAATTTGGAAACTTGGAGACTACATTCGATGGAGAGAGATATGAAATTGTAGAGTTCTCCACATACATATCAGCGGATCCTTCATGTACTCAAGTAATTGAACATTTAGAAGAACAAGACTTGCATGGATTGAGGAAGGAAGGTGATTATCAGGATTACCTCAAGCGCTAGTTCAAAGAGGTAACGAGGCTACAATACCATTTCTTCCTTTCAAACATTCTGATGTAGAAAAAAGTAAGTTGGTTGATGTTCCATACTCAGGTAATCACTACAATAAATTCCTCATATGTGGATAAAGGTATATTATTCATCTTAATTCACACTTGGTTACATTGGAAGATCTGATATACTTGAATAAAAATATCTCCTTTATTTTTTTAGGATAGGAAAATATGTATATAAACAAAAAGTTGCAGGTTTAGCTTAAATATTAATGCAACTTCAATTTTTGTTTTATTTTTAAATAAAAGAACTAAGAAGAAGATAATGTTCATAACTAAACTAAAACAATTAAAAATCCTTATTTATTTTCATACATGCATATTTCTGATTAGAACATTTGCTCAAGGATAACTTTAAATATCATGGGAATTTACCATTACTTTAAGGTCTATCTAATACCTATTGGTCACTTGTACATCCTAGACTCATCAACAAAGCTTTTTATTTAAGTATCTTTATTAATAAGTAGCATGAGAGTAAGTTGCATTTCTACCTATGGAGGAACACTATTGAATTGTTCTATGAAGAGGCTAGACTTAGGGACTACAGGACAACTTTAGGTCATTCTCTTTTGACATGATCTATAATTTCAGGCTATTATAAATAATGTTACTCATGGGTTAAATTTAATTGATTTATGTGCTTAGAAAACTTAATATACTCTAGTACCAACCAACTTCCACATACTTCAATATATTTTGTAAAAATTATATAGTTACGAGGCAAACCCGCCGGGGTACTGAACATGACTGCTAGCAGTGGGTCCATGTTGAGTAAAATCATAAATAAGGAAGTTCAGTAAATACAAGCAAACTCGTCAGGGTACTAAACAGGCTCGCTGGTAGCGGGGCTATGCTTGTATGGTACCAAGGTAAACCCAACGGGGTACTGAATAGGCTTGCTGGCAGCAGGGAAATGTCGGGTAAAAGAGACATAGTAAACAAAGTGCTATGCATATGGATCAATCAAATGAATAACTTGAGTGCGTATACATGTGGTTAATCCATTTCATTTTTCATTAGAGAATAGCTGTAAGTTGAAATTAGAACATGTTATCTAATTCAAACTATATCTAGAATATTACTATCCTATAAGTGGGACCCGTAACTGTAGAAATTTAACAAACTAAAAATGTAAACTTTATCCTTATTCCTTAGATGACAATAAGTCCTTGAAAAATGAGTCGGGGATGATGTGTTTCCTATAGGATTTTCAGACTATCTATACCGTCATGTTTTCTATCTAAGAATACAAGGAACATTCCCTACATAAATTTTATGGTCTTAGTGAGCATCTATGAGATTTTTCTAATCTTAAAATTTATAAGTATTTTGGTCATTCTTATCACTTAGCATATATCCTTCTTTTTCTAAAAAAAGTTTAGTTTTCTAGCTTCCTAGAATTGCTTGCTGATTATTGTGTTGGTATAAAACAATACAAGCCAATTTCAACTTATTGATGGCCCGTGGGCGTGCCATATATTTAGTCTGGGGGGATGATGGGCTCTAAAAATTATTCTTTTCATAATTTTATTTCATTAATTACATAACTCATTCACCTGCAATTTAGTACATATATCCATAAAATGACTATCTCTTACTTTATTTGATTAATTAAAGCTCATACATGTAAAATATATCTAAATCATTACTTTTGTTGTATTAAATGTAATTTCGACAATGATTCTGGCACAAAATCCCAACATTACAAATGGCCACTCTTCCGATACTCATTTTGACACTTCTTCCGGTACTAAGTTCTGTGCTAGGCTTGATTGGTTCATTGGTTTGACTTACTTTTGTCTTATGGTTCTTGATGATCCTGTATATCTGCACATGCAAATCAAAATTTTGGGTTAATGCTAAATATTTGGTTCACTTATGTTTTAAATTCAAAATACTTTTAAATAAAACTCAATGTGATAAATTAAATAAATCATGGCAATTTAAATGTGAAATACTCATCATTTAAATAAATTAAAATCATGGCAAATTAATAAATGAGAAATATGGTGCTACCTTGGAAATCCACTTAAAAATTTCAAGTATAAAACACATGGTAATAAAAACAACCATTTATTGTTTAAATTCTATTTGTTATAAAATTAATATGGACAAATAAGATTTATTTTATGGTATCCAATACATTGTTTTGGATTTTTATTGTATGCAGGTCACGTGGAATCACGGTTCAAGTGGAAATAAGAAGTTATGGAATATACTTGCTCAAATCATTCCATTCAATCATAGATCCAACCAACAAGCAAGAAACAACTACATTCTGAAACAGTCTCGCACCCATTCCAGTACTCAATTCGACACTCTCATCATTTAATCCAAGAAGTAGATTTGGGGCTAAATTTTTGAGAAATCGGTGGGGAATTATTGAAAATTGTTCAAAACCCACTTCATAAATGACCCCATTTACCCCTAAACGTAGACATATTTCATAATTTCTCAACGGATTAGGAGAAAATTTGCGTCTGATTAGGATGGATTTTTCCAGATTATGTGCATGGACAGATTTGTAAAATCAATGGTTTGTTGAGCGATGAAGTTTTGGTAATTTGATTATATCCTTTCCCACTTGTTTTTTCCTATATAAATATGTATCAGATCCATTGAGAGGGGAGAGCTATTATCATTTTGTAATGGAAGATATCATCATCATTATTATGAAATCAAGTTCATGGCAATAGGAGGGAGCCGAGTATTTTTATTTTGTAACAAGGAGATCATTTTTAATCAATGGAGTTGTTTTATTATTGAAATTATGAGCATCCTTCAAATCCAAGTTAGTCTTAAGTTCATTGACCATATCGGGAAGGGCCCCTCGATCCACGTTGTGCACTGTGTTTTCACTTTGTTTAATAGATTAGTTTCAATTTATTATGTTCTTAGTTTATAATTGTGATGTGAATTCCATTCAAATTCAGTTTTCTTGCAATTTTAATTTCCATTACTCAGATTTAGATTAGTTAATGCTTGGGATATATCTTCTTTACATGCATGCAATTTTGTTCTCTCTTATCACAATTTATATGTTAGATAGGTATAGTTTTAAATTTGTTCAATTCTACCTTTGGATCCATGCCTGCCTAAAATGTTTTTAAATGCTAACAATTATTTATATCCATATCACATTGTAATTGTAGAATTTTACATATTCAGATTTCATTTAAAACATGTACCAATACACATTCAACTTGAATATATAAATCATTGTATGGGTTCTCTATTGTGCTGGTATAAATTCCGTTATGAGACATGAATTTAATGTATCTTCATGAGTGTTTGTACACTAGGAAGAACAATCTCTCTCTCTCTCTCTCTCTCTTCATTGTTTGCATTAATCTCATTTAAAAAAAATCAATCAAATAGCATACACATGCATTCATATAAATTGACACCTTCATAGAATCAATTATATTTACAAGCACATATATTAAACAATTTATTTCCTCACATCCAAACATTCTCTGCTCAATGGCACCTAGGTTCATAATTCTTTGAAGATTAGTTACAAACACAAAGTACTTATATCCGGCATGGAATTACTCAGAATGCTTAAGAACCTATGGAATTAACATTAAGAGAATTTGTCTCTTTGTCTTCATCTTTCCTCCTCTAAGTTTCTCATTTAAGAATTGGTTTAAAAGACATAGTAAAATCTAAGTTCTAATAAAAATAGAGACTATAGAGTGCATTGCTTTCCATTTTTCTTGCATGAAATACCATTTTTAATATACACTACTTGCTATATATTTTGTCATCATTTGTGTTCATTAAAGAAGTTATTCCTAAGTATTAGTTTTAGTTTAGTTTAGCTTTCTTAAAGTCATTTTCACATTGCTTCTTCTTTTATCTCATTTTACTTTTCGGTTTGATTTGATTTCCTATAGTTTGTTTGGTTCAAGTAGCTAGTGAGAAATCATTTCTTTGAGTTTGATTCAGATTGATAGAAATAAAGTTTGGATTCTTGATTTGGCTTGAGTGAGTAGATCAGTTTTGCATTTTGGCATGGAAATTATATAAGATTCTCTTAAATAGTCTCATATTAGTTTGATTAGTTTCACTGTTTATTTTGATTTATTTATAGAAATTTCAAAAGTTAAATTAAAGGTTGTTTTTACATTTGCAAGGTTTGGTCTGTTTTAATAATGATATGGTACTTGTCTGGTGTGGATTTAGATTTAATTTCTCTTGTTTCTTTATGTTTTAAATTAATATTTGATTTTAATATCAAATCTCTCAAAATTGATTTTTTTTAAAGTTTTGATTTTTTTTTTGTGTATTTCCCATCATTAGACTAGGTTAGGTACCTTGATCCCGCACATACTGTGCTTGTGCCTCTAAACGTATGAGCCCCGGGTTGACAATTTATGTTGAATTAACTAGTATATATTTTACTCGACATCAAGAACCGAAACACTTCTTCGAAGGTTCTTATGATTTGGGGATCTTAGAAATGAATCAATAGGAAGGGATTATGGAAAGAAATTGTGTACCAAATAAATATATCCCCTTCTCATCAAGAGGAATGGATAAGAAAACGTTGCAAGAAGCATTAAGGTGGTTCCACATTATAGAATACCACAAATCAATCATCTCATATCAATAGAGAATACCATTGTTAGAATGCAGGGAATGACACCAAGGTCATACAAGGCACACAAAGGTGTGCAGGTCAAGATCAAAATTTTATTATTCCTCTTCACCTTTTGGATTCTTTGAGAAATTGAAATATGACCTTATTAAATAAAGTGGAATACAAATCTCAAAGATGGTTATTAGCTCAATAAATCAACCTTCAAGGGATATACGGAGCATGATGGATTGAGTATGTCAACAACCTATCTCAATATGAAATCCTATTAAAAGAAAAGGATTGTTATCAAGAATTCTCAATCAGTGCGGACACTGCTTGTTCCTTTGCAATGTAAGTCACAACTATAGAACAAAAATACACAACAACATATCCTTTCCTTGAATAATCAAATCAACTAACATGAAAGAGAATATACCTCAACCTTGGATATGCTTGTCTTCTTTCCAAAATTCCTTGCAATAGTTCAGTACCTGCAAAATAGATCACAAGACAAACAAGAAGTACAACAAAAAATACTTAATGTCGATGGCTTCGATATCAACAATAATGTCTACAATCTCCTATGACTATGAAGACCTCTTCAACCATAAGCTAACTCTACTTTGCCTCTGATTCATACTTCAAACTAACAACATAAGGGTGCTTTTTCTGGCCTCCTTCACTCTCCTCATGAAGGCTTCATTTATAGGCATAGAACTCAAGAGATGACTTGCAAAAAGGATATGATGAGATCCCTATAGGTGAGGAAGGCGATTGCCACTTCTACCAAGCATATAGGAACTAACCCCATGGAGGTTTCTGCATGGAAGCTTCCAGAAGCTTCTTTTTTCTCATTTTCTCACCACTAACGCTCTTAGAAAAACTGATAGAAGAGTTGATCTAGGGTTTTTTCCAAATAAAGGAGAAAACAAAGCTTTTGGGTCAACTGCAACAGGCGTCGTCGACGCTTTGTGTAAAAAACATGAAGGCGCCATCCCTTCTAGGTCTGGGAAAAAAGTGACCAAGGTGACTCAAGCTAGGATTTCTGGGAGGTTGAAAGGAAATGTAAAATTCTCATGAAGGATGATAAGAAATGTGAGATTTCTAGATGCAACAAGGATCACATTTTAATCTGGGGAGCGAATTCAACAAATGGAAAATATATTATGAAATTGGTGTATCAATCTCAATTTCCAACCAATATTCCTAAAGCCTCATGTTATTGGTGGAACAAGTAATGGATTCATCAATCCCACCAAAGAAAATTTTACATGTTTTTATAGCAATAAAAGGAGAAATCCTAATGTGGGATATGATCATAAGAAGAGGATGGGATATACCTATTAAGTGTACCCTCTACATGGAACAATAAGATTCCACAATGTACCCATTACTTGGTTGCCATTTTTCTACGTAAACCCAAGTTATATCTTGTCAATTATGTAAATCTTATTTGCAGTGGTTAGGGAACTATATCAATGAGTCTCTGGACCATTTGATTTATGCCATTATGGAAAAAAACATAACTCTATCCTTGGAGGTAATATGGTCCATTTGGTTGACCTATATGCCTCCAAATGTCTAAAATATATTCTATATATTGAAGGAGAGTATATTATTTAATATTCCAATGGAGGTCAAGCAAATTTGTGTTTTAATTCCTTCGAAGTATGAGTCAAACAACTATAGAGAATATTTTGATGGGGCCTTACAAGGGAATCTAGGTCCTAGCCATGGAGGAGGTTTTCTCCTCATACCTTCGAGTCAAAGACTATCCTTCACCCCTGGTCTTGATTGAGACACAAATAACCAAACCTAACTCATTGTTGTGGGTACTCTTATATATATCACATTGTTATACACCTGAATGGAACCTCTCCATCCGAGTGCCGACATCCCTCATGTTGGCACACAAAAGGACATCTATGGATTGAGGTTTGCCCATAACACTATTGATTGGCTTATTATACAATACATTCCTCCTCCATCCAGTGGTTTACTTTGCCCTTTTTAGATATGTCAGGCCATATCCGCGACTCTATCCTTATGCAAGTCGCGGATGATCCACGAGTGTTATTGTTTGCAAGTCGCGGATGGATGTATCTGCGGGTTTCCCTTATAGAAAGTCGCGGATCATACGGGAGTTGTCCTTCTGCATACCCACAGATGCCTCTCTTTGACATTTAAAACTAAAACATGCGTTTATCTGAGATTAGTTAAGCCATTTATCATTAATCCTCTTAAATTTCTCAACCTCCTCAACCTTCGAAACTGCCTTATTTCTTCCATATAAATACAGGCCTTGGGGAGGGTGTGGGGGATACTTTTGGAGAGCAAAGTTATGTTGGTGGATTGTATACATAAGTATTTGGAGCAGTGGAACTCAGAATCATTTGGTTGCAGAGGAATCCTTGTCTCAGGTGTTGGGTTGTAATCTGAACTCTTTCCATTGTTGATAATAAAGAGAATCCTTCTTCCATATGTGTTTCATGTATCTTGGTTCGATAAATGTTTATGTTTCTGCATCTTATATGTGATTTATCTAACCTGCTTATATATATATATATATATATATATATATATATGAATCATCTTGTATCTGGAAGATTGTTTATTGACAGGTGAAAGAGGAGCAACCTTGAAGACTTTGGAGGTGAAGCAGAGCGGAAGAGGACTAGGAAGGATCGACCTTCGTTAATCGAGTAAGTCTTTCTAATCCTCCTATTTCCTTCACTGCACTTTAGAGTCAATTGTCTGCAAGTTGATTGAGTATGTTGGTAACCCCAGACCTATGGTTATTAGGTGTGTAATCCTGTACAACAGAACTGGTGACTCCGCTGGGGATGCCTAGACTGCTGTAGGTTCTTTTTTCTGTCACCTAACCAGTCATTGCTTGAAGTCCGTGTGTGATCTTGTATTCTGGTTTATACTTGCCTCAACATTTGAAAGTCTTGGAATTTTTTCTTGTTCTTTGAGAAAAATTTTAGACCCATCCGCGAGTTGCTCTTAAGCACAGTTGCGGATACAAGTCTGCATCCGTGGGTTGCTGTACTGAACAGTCGTGGATCATCCGCGGGTTGCACTGTTAGACAGTCACAGATATGCCTGGAAGTAGGGTTTTTTAAGTTAAAGTTTGCTTGGTATTTTGTTTGTATAATCCCTGTTTTTTGGGTGGATTTTCCTTATGAAGGCTGTGTAGCTTGTCTGAATACATTGGGTTATCACACTTTGTGCTTTTCGAAATCCCTTGAGTCTCTTTTGCTTGGATTATTTACTGTCCGCATACTGAAGTATTTTGGCCTGTTTGGGTTGTGGGTTAAGGTGTCTTTGTCCAGATTAGTGATCAGGGTCTTGGGCTCTGTTTTTTCCAGTCTGTCTTCTGATAGTGGCTGGTTGTCATTTTCCTTTGTAAGTCTACAGTGATTTTTGTCATTGTTTGCACCCAAGCTAGGGTTCCTAGCCTCCCTTTGTTGGTGGTATTTTGGTCTCGTTAGCCTATTTGCTTCAGTTGGATGCTTTTATACTATTTATTTGATTCAAGATTGCTCAAGTATAGTGCATTGTAGATGCATAGTAGAATTTTGATTATTTTTAAAAGTGAAATGAAAACATAGTTAAAGATTTTTCATTGTGATTTTGCATGAGTAGTGTTTATTTCAATTTAAAAATATTATATAAAAAACTACAAAAAATATAGGCTTAGTTTCTCTTATCACTGCTTTCAATTCATCAATATATATTTGCAAGAAAAGAAAAAGAAGTTTGTTTTATAATGGTAATTTTGCTTTGAATACACCTTTATTTTCATTTATTTATTATTTGAGTCAAAACATCATAAAGTATACCACTCCATTTCCTCTTGAGTAAAGAACAACCCTTTAAAATGAACGCATAAATTAAAATTTACTAGTAAATTTTGTTTTTTAGGGGCCTTTCAAGTACTAGCTTAGGCTAGACTTATGGGCTAGGAAGTGTAAACTTCCCATAAGTTATAAAACTTAGATGTAGTGGACCTTTCTTTAGGTAAATCCTTGACTTTATTGACTGTATCTGGGAAGCTCCTCTCAAACGGGAGTTAAGCACTAGGCCGCGTGGAGGCTTGGACAGAGGAGATAACCCTCCTAATCCTTGTCAAAGCGTAACTCAGGAATTTTACGCATCTGGGGATTATATCCTAGACAGAGTTTCGGGCTCAGCTACCCTGCCCATGCGTACGAGTTCGGCTTGCGACTGTCCCCCTAGACTGTTGATATTGCCAAGGTAGCCTTTAGTCTCTTGTCTTTTAGGGTTCATACCTAGGTAAACCGGAAGGTTATTTTTGGTTCACCTTGAACGGGCTTGGAAGGTAACCCTTGTTGAAAGTGTAGGAGGGTGGTGGATGATTCCTTCGCTTGTGCCTAAGAACCACTTCTAGGACGCCAAGTAATAGTTTATCATCTTTCTTCGGGAAAGTATATCTTTTACCCTAGTTTGATTGCTTGAGACTTTAGGAATTTTTAGTGTATGCTCTGTGGTTTTTCCTGTGTTTAGTCGGCCTTAGGGTGTGATTTGTCAAATTTTTAATTCTGGAGGACCAACCTGTTAGAAGGTCAAGAAGGTTGAGAAACCTTCCTCCTATCACCGCATTGGAGCCTCCACCTTTACCTCAAAGGCAGAGATTAGACACAGACGGTTCATTTGAACCTGTAGGAATAAGTGAAGTTCTTGGTGAACCAGAACTCATTGCTAACCGTTTTGATCTTGACACAGTTGAGATGGAAGAATTGTAGACTGACGAGTTTGCAAGAAACTTTAAGACCCCCTTGACTGATTTAAACGATCCTGTGATCGTACAGGTTAGACCTTTTGATTCACCAGTGTTAGGTGTCCCTGTGGGTAGAGTCATGTCTTCTGTGGAAGAAAGTCCTTTTGTGTTCACCTCAACCCTTCTGGTTGAAGGGGTACTACCTCCCCCGGTAAGTGCCCCTAGATCTAGTTTTCCTTCTACACCCTTGACTCTAGCGAGGCGGGTGGTTCAACCACCGGTTCACTCAAACCTAGGAGGTACTTCTGGTGACATGGTTACTGGGATTCCCAGTATACCTACCATTCCTTCTTCCTTTCCCTATACTACCCAGAGTGGTCTGGTAGGATCCTCGGCATATGTCCAAGGATTTCCTTGGAATGGGGGGCACATTCCCCCATCCAGTCCATACATAGGTCCATCTCCTTCATATGTAGGAGTGTAGTTTGGGAGCAACACCTCTTATGGGAAAAGCTTCCAAACCCCTATTTCGGTCCCATACACGAGCTCTCCCTTTTCGTTGTTTAGCGGAGGGATACATGCTCCTATCTTTCAGACCCCCGCTTCTATGGGGACGGCCCAAACTTCTTACACTGCACCTCCCACACACAATCCTGTGGCTTATGGATGGAATTCGTTTCAGAGAAACCTTCCCACTTCACAACCGGTGTCAGGGGGTAACCCCACTTTTACCCATGGGCATTCGGGGGCAGGTCCCTCAAATCCCCAAGTTGGCACATTTACTACGCTGGTTCGGCCCAAACTTCCTTTCCTGGAAACTTTAAACTTGTTAGACTTGTCAAAATTGATGAATGACCTAGTGAGGCATGACCCCTTGTGGCCACTTGTTCCCACCAAATTTCCATCGGACATCCCTAAGTTCGAAGGTAAAGCTGGTGAAGATACTGGGGCACATGCCACCACCTTCCATTTATGGTGTTCTTCAAATTCACTGAATGAAGATTTAGTGAGGTTGAGGCTATTCCAGAGGACCTTGAAGGGTACTACGGAAAAATGGTATATTGAACTACCTTCTACTGCTTTTAGTAGTTTTTGGGACTTGGCTAGTGCTTTTCTCAGCCACTTTCAGCTTCCGGTCCGATATGATTTCGAAACGGACTTGTTCTCTACTTTTAGACAAAAAAAGGCTACCCACATCTCGGATCATATCCAAGAGTGGAGGAGGCGAAAGAGCCTTATCAAAGCCACCATTCCTCCTGAGTTTCTGTTAGAATGGTTCCTTAAATCACTGTTGCCATACATATCGAAGGATGTTTCCACATCAGGAGCAACGAATGAAGAAGAAGACATACTCATGGCCCAGTAGTTGGATTTGATTTATTCACAATATAGGATATTGTATGAGATCATCCCTTAGGCACCGAGGCCTTCGCATGAGGTAGGGAAGCCTAAGCCTGGACCCCATGCCGATGGTGTGGTTGGGTCCGTCAACTCTCCCACTGTAGAGTTTTTGACTAAACAACTTCACCAGTTGTCTATCAAACAGTCTATGGCAGAGGCAGCAAAGGCTTCCCCCTCCCCCCAGAATGAAAATGTCTTTGCACAAACCTCTCAGAAGGGAAATCAGCAGCCCGACGGGAAGAAAAACAAAGCTAAAAAGGGAGAGGGAAACCAAAACAACCCAAATCCCACGAACAATGCTGATGGGGGAAAAAAAGAAAAGAAGAAGGTCAAGTTCCCTTTTAAGTTGTGCCAAGAGGATCACCTTACTCACCTTTGTCCCCTTATGGATCAAGCCCAGAAGCTGCTTAAAGCTCAACAACTGGCTGTCCTGAAGGATCCTTTTCCCCAAGGACAGAACACCACTTCAGCTTCTAACGTAGCAGGGGGCACTCAAACTGCCCCTGACCCAAACTATATCAACATGGTTAGATCTTCAACTTTGTTGCAGACAAGGAACAAAAATTATGAGACTGATACTTCTGAGAAAGGTAAAGCTGTAGGTGAAACTTCGAACCCTCTCACGATAGAGAAACTTGCTGAAACTATGCCAAAGATATCGAAAGGTGTCTTCAAGAAGACTTTGCATAACCCTAACTCTAGGGCTGCTTCAAACTACTCCTTGGTTGAAGACTTAGCTCAAACCCCTTGTGCAATGTCAGCTTTAGAGGTGTTACAGAGTTGTCCCGCTCAGTGGGATGCCCTCTTAGCAGCTTTAGGTAGCATGGACTCTTCGAGTCTCATGGCGAAATTTCATTTGTCTAATGTTAAAATTCGCCTCGCTTACCATGTAGCCCTATCAATAGATGTCGTCCATGGTGGTAAGACCATTAGAAGGGAAGTTGTTGACGAGGGGGCCTCCACATGTGTTATGTCCTTGACCTGTTGGAAAGCTCTTGGATCCCTAGAGATGGTCCCATCAAACACTTTGCTTACTAGTTTTGATGGAAGATCCTTCTGTCCGCATGGTATCCTGCCAGCTTTCGAGATTAAGTTGGCAAGTAAAGCAGTGTCTGTTGAAGTAGAAGTGATTGATGCTCCTTTGGACTACAATCTGCTTCTGGGAAGGAGTTGTACTTATGCTATGTCTTCCATTGCGTCGGTCTTTCTTCGTGTAGTGGTTTTTCCACATGAGGGCAAGTTGATTACTATTGATCAACTTGATTTTACCCGAAAAGGCCGTTTAGAGCCTAATGAGTCCGCTATGCCATTGGTTGATCAGGTCAAACCTGATACACAGAGCTTGGGGGATGGAATGTACACATCACTGATGGGCACATTTGATCTTCCAGCCCCGGTTAATTACATTGGTTCTACTAGTGTGGGGAAGTCCATCGCTATGGTTGTCGATAGGACTGATCCTTGGGTCCTCCCAACTCCCCATGAACCAGAAGTGCCCTTATCGGCAGTAGATGTCACTTATCAAGCTATCACTCAAGCTGCTACTGATCCCATTCCAGATCCTCTAACAGTCTCGGATGATCTGGAAGAAGTCTATTTGCCCGCATGGGCGGAAAAATATTTACATTCTATAGATTTCTTAGACACAGTTCTAACTTTCGATGAAGCTATTCTGGAAGCCATGAGTGGACGTGGTAAGATTTGTGAGGATCTTCATCATCGATCCTATTTTCTTCCAGAACTGAGCAGGATAGAAGACCAAGAGTTTCACGTGAGACTGTCAGAAGATGTTGATATACCTATCAACCCTTTTCCTAGGGAAGGAGTGTTTGCCGAGGGGAATATGGCCAACATTTCCACCACTATACCTATCAATATCTCTGTGAATCTAGATGTCGTGGAAAACATCTATATAGGTGCAAACTGCTCTCCTGAGGAGATTTCCATCTATACCGCCCTTTTTAAGGAATTCTGCGATATCTTTGCCTGGTCATATGAGGAGATGCCAGGCATAGATCCATCTATTGTTCAACATGAAATCCGAACCTATCCTGATGCCAAGCCAGTTCGACAAAAAATAAGACCCGTGAACCCGCGTAAAGAGGCGGCTGTGAAGGCAGAAGTTGAAAAGCTGTTGAAAGCTGGTTTTATATATCCCATAGCTTTGACTGAATGGGTGTCCAACCCTGTTCCTATTGATAAAAAGCAAGGGACTATTCACATTTGTAAAGACTTTAGAGACCTCAATAAATCCTGTCCTAAGGACAACTACCCCACACCATTTATTGACCAGATCATAGATGCATGTGTGGGAAGTGAGGTGTTTTCGTTTATGGATGGTTTCTCCGGCTACAATCAAATCCAAATCAAACCGGAAGACCGACATAAAACTGCTTTCATTTTCTTTTGGGGTACATGTGCGTATAATAAAATGCCCTTTGGATTGAAAAATGCTGGGGCTACCTTTCAACAGGCTGTGAAATTTGCTTTTCATGACATAAAAGCCATTGTCGAACCATACCTTGATGATCTGCCTGCACATTCTCGCAAGAGGATCCAACATCCAGATCATTTGAGGTTGATTTTTGAAAGATGCAATATTATAAAATTTGCTTGAATCCCCACAAGTGTGTTTTCTACATCGAGTCAGGAAGATTACTCGGATTCATTGTCTCTAGTAGAGGCATCCAGGTGGATCCATTGAAAGTTGAGGCCATTGTAAATCTGCCTCCTCCTCGTTCTCTCAGGAAACTTCAAAGCCTGTAAGGAAAGTCTAACTTTCTTCGATGTTTTATCGTTAATTATGCCAAGATCACTAAAGGTTTCATGCGCTTTCTCAAACAAGACACCCCATTTGTATGGGATGAAACCACACAACTTGCGTTCGAGGCATTGAAAAAAGCTTTGCTGTCGGCACCTTTGTTACGTCCACTAGATTATTCTAGGGATTTCATACTATATCTGGCCGCGTCGGAGTTGACCATTGGGGTAGTACTAGTCTAGGAGGATGATAAGCTCGTTGAGCATGTCGCTTATTATCTTAGCCGTGCTTTGGCCAGACCTGAGCTTAGATACTCTCACGTCGAGAAATTAGCCTTAGCAGCTGTTTATGTTGTACAGAGGTTGCACCACTACATTTTACTGATGACCACCACAGTTGTGGCGGATGTGAATCCGTTCCAATATGTTTTATCCTGACAGATAGTTGTGGGAAAATTTAACAAGTGGATAGTCATTCTCCAAGAGTTTGACTTGGATTTCCAATCCTCTAAGTCTAAGAAGTCCTTAGTTTTTGTTGAGCTTATAGCAGAATTTCCCACTGAAGAGAATGTAGTTGTTGAAGATGACTCATTCCCAGATGAGCACATATTCCTGATATCCACCTCTGATCCTTGGTACGGGGATATTCTTATATATCTCCAGACTTTGAAGTATCCTACCGCTTACTCTAGGGAGGAACGATGTAAGTTACGCCTTCATGCCAAGAACTACCTCATTATAGGAGATACATTATATCGACGAGGGGTAGATTTCGTCTTGCGTCGCTGCCCTACTTATGAGGAAGCAGAGATTGTCCTAAATGATTCCCATAGTGGAGCATGTGGGGGTCATTTATCTGGGTTAGCAACGGCCCAGAAGATATTGCATGCTGGTTATTTCTGGCCCACAATCTTTAAAGATTGTGTGGAACCAGTGAAGCGTTGTCATCCGTGTCAGCTTTACACCAGGAAGATGTGGTCGCATCCTGCTCTGTTATTTCTTGTTGTCTCGGTAGGCCCCTTCATGAAATGGGGGATCGATTACGTGACATGCAACCCAGTCTCGGCTGGGGGGCATAAATTGATCATTGTCGCTATTGACTATTTTACGAAATGGGCAGAGGCAATGTCTACTTTCAAAGGCAATGGGGAAACAATAGATTTCTTTGTTTTCAATCAAATTATTGCAAGGTTTGGTATTCCCAAAGTGATTTTCACTGACCATGGCAGTCATTGTCAAAATAACATGATGATGAAACTGACTACCATGCTCGGATTTCGATAAGAACATTCTTCTCCATACTATCCGCAAGCTAATGGTCAGGTTGAGGCTGTCAACAAGACTTTAAAAACTATCCTTAAATGGACAATTGATGCAGCCCGTTCTAGTTGGAACATCATGTTATATCCTGCTCTTTGGGCTTATAGAACTAATGTCAAGACTGGCACGGGTTATTCCTCTTTCCAACTCATTCACGGGGTGGAAGCAGTTACTCCGATTGAATGCGAAATCCTGTCCTTGAAGATATCCATTCATGTGTTACCTGATACGACTGAGCTTGAAGAATGTATGGTACATTTAGAACACCTTGATGAACAATGTAGAGATGCGTTTATTGCTAATCAGGCTCATAAAAATAGGGTTAAATATCAATATGATAAAACGGTCAAACCTAGGGTTTTCTCTGAGGGGGAACTTGTCTTGCTTTGGGACCAAGATAAAGAACCTCTGGGGCAGGAAAATTCAAGGCTATGTGGTTAGGACCCTATGTCATGTTGAAGGTATTAAGTAAGGGCGCATATGAATTATTTGATTACGATGGGAATAAGCTGCCTGAGCCTAGAAACGGGCTCTACCTGAAGAAGTACTATGCTTAGGCTTAGCACTTTTTCTTGTAATTTTAGTGTATGTATTTTTTATGTACATTAGGTTGTCAGTTTTGTTTTTTATATTATCTGCTGGTTGTTGTAGATGTATTCTGAAATGTATATAGGTTTCACTGATGGCGCCAGCCGTCACACTTGTAACCTGGCTTCGGTAGCATGGGTTATCTATTCTCCCTCAGGACAGCTTGTTGTTGCCGGTGGCGCTTGTATTGGTCCTGCTTCTAATAATGTTGCTGAGTATAGGGATGTAATTGAGCTCCTATGGGATGCTTTGTCACGTGGCATCACCCAGCTTGAGGTCCGTTTGGATTCTCAGTTGGTAGTTTCCCAGCTCAATCGAGCTTATCAGGTACGAAATCCTATCTTGTTATGTCAGTTCATGCAAATTCGTTTATTGGAAAGACATTTTGAAATTATTACTTTCAATCATATTCCATGAAACCAAAATTCATTGACTGATGCATATGCTAATTATATTTTGGATTGGCATATCACACACATTTTATAAAGAATATACAGCAAACATGTAAATAACACTTGTAAATAACCTGACAACCAACATCAATATATATATATATATATATATATATGTAAAATATCTGTCTGTAGATAGGTCGAGTCTGATTGGTAGATACCATCATATACAAAATATACAAAATGTGGATCATAGTCCATCAAAATGCCCTAGGTCTAAGCTGGACCACCCTGGCCACTAAGAACACCTTGGTCCCCATGATCTCTATGCATGTTGGATTCCTCAGCCTCCTTGGCTTCAGCAGCCTCCACCGCATCTCTATATACGAGCACTGCTCTTGCCACTTATCTGAAAAGATGTAGCCAAATCGGTGGAACCCCAACTACGAACTCCTGCATGGCTGCAGGGATATGCTCTATCTGTATGGTCGGTACTCATTGGGTCAGCCTGGCTAGCTTCCCCTCTAGTACTCTGATCAGTCCCTGATCCTCACACACGACAGGACGCACGAACATGCGGGGGTGCCCTTCAGAGCGGACTGGTCCAATATCTGCATTTTGACACATGAATAGGATTAAGACTTGTACATATGTATATATCTATCATTTGAAAAATTCATAAAAATTTGAAAATGATAAAAATTAAAAATTACTTACCCATCTCTCCCCATGCTCCTCCTGGAGGGAGGACAAGGTCGAGGTCACCTCGGAAGTCCATTCCGGCATATGAAAACTGCTCCAATGACGGCAACTGTCGTTCCCACCATGTGTAGAAGTCAGCATCATATATGCTATATACTATGTCTCCTCCTCCTTGACGGAGGAAGATATCTCCCCACCTGCTCAGCCTCGGCTGACGTGGAGATCTGACCTGTAATGGTATGGCAAGGCTCATGGCTGGTACTCTCTCGAAGAAGAACGCCACTAGTATGCTTGCATAGCCAAAATTCTTGCGTCTTCCTCTCTTGCAGTCAGATAATTGCCTCCTCATAATGGGGGCAACTCCCGAGCACCAATCATAGAGAGCACCTCTAAAATAGTCCACTGCCACCCTCATTTGATTCCTGGTGGCCAAATGTAATGATGTTGATCCTGCAAGTCTCACAATGGTACTAGCTAATACCTGAAGAGTAAAATCTTGGATATCTACAATTGGAATGCTGGTTCCTCTTCTCTGAGTACCTGGTGCACAGAATATGTCTACATAGTTTTGGACACTTAAGGGGTCACCACCCCTGCCAGTGCCCTCCAAGTTCACTGGTGCTCCCGCCGTGACAATCCGGTAATGAATATATGTCTTCCATGGTCAGCTCTAAGGTCTCACTTTGTAGATTGAACATCCCCATCTCACGATCCCAATAATTGACCATGAACTCTAGTATGCGGACATTGGCCCACATGGGCGATGTACAAAAGAACTTCAGCAGCGCACTGGTCCTCAATGCCCGTATGGTGGGCGCACTTTGGAGTGTCGCATGATCCATTATTTCATGCTCCCTTTCCCTCCACTCCAGAACCATATTTTACCTGGCAAATGCAAGCAATTGGATTCAGTATCTTCATATCAAAATTTCAAAAATTTTGCATATTTGTAAGCTTTGGTCCTCTACGCAGTATCCGGGACTGTCTCTTTAGACAGGTCGTGGATCATCCGCGGCTCTCTAGTTCAACAACCCGCGGATATAAAGCGTATCCGCGAGTTTCCCTATAAGCAACCCGCATATGCATACTGTCATAGTTTTGGATATTGTTTATTACTGAATTCACACTTTAACCTAATATTTGCTTGGATCAATTTCACAGGCTTAGGGTGTATAATTACCTGAAGCTGATGGATTCTGATTTCGATGGTCCAATTGTCCACAATGATCGATCAACGGTAGAGGGTAAACTTTTCTTTTTTGGCTCAAAAGTTCAAATGGTTTATCACTTTTTACAAAGTGTTGTTGCTCCAATAGGGTGGTTTTGCAATTTCCAACACATGTTGGCATCTTTTCACTCCACATTAATCTTAGTATTCAACATTTTGCCACGGACTATGGTATTCTAAGCCATTAGTCCCTTGTCTCTACCATTGTTCTTCCATGTCTAGGGCCCTTATCTCATGAGTATCATCTTTATATGCCTTTGTCATCCTTTGATGCTCATGCCGCCACTGTTTCAGGTTCAGGGGTTTCCTTTCAGCTATTTTTCATGCCAAATAGAGCTTCTTTTGAATCTCTTTTTACAAGCTATCCCGTTATAGGACTCCCTGCCCTTATGGAGTTTCTTTAGGCCCAGGTCTGACTCCTCCAAAACAGACTTGACTGCCGAGTTATCTCGTCCATTCAAGCTCGTTAAGAATATGTGAACGGGCATCCGCATTGGTGGTAGGTTATCTCTTTCTCAGACCATGCGGAATAATACGAGAAAGGATCACTCTCTTTTCTTTTTAATTGAGAAGAGTATTCTCAGGCATAGGTTTATCACTTTTCCGGACCTGAGGGACTAAATTTACGGAAAAGGAACACCCGGTTTGAGCTTAGTTTTCTCTTTTTCGTGCTCTGGACCCAAACATGAAAAAGATTCTAAGTGTACTTTGTGTGTTTTTCATGCTTGTTAAACACTTAAGAACAAAGCAACGAGTTTATTGTTGTAAGCCCCATTTCTCGTAACCAAATGGATCTTTCCGAGTGATCTTGCTTTCCTTCACACTCATAAAACTTAAGCTATTTTATGCTGTTCTGGAAGGAGCGTTGGGTAGGTGGTAATTTAACCTTTTTCGGACCTCCCTGACTAAGTATGAAAAAGGTGCACCTTTTCTTCTTCGGAAGTTAAGAGAGTTCTTCTATGGTTTGTTTTATACTTTTTCGGCCCCAGGAGACTAAATTGGATGAAAAAGGACCCCCCTGGAGTCTTCTTTGGCGTTTTCAGACTCTCTAAATATGAAAACATCGGCTGAGCATGTACTAGTTCAGGATCATTAAATCCACGAATCAGTGACACTATCAAGCATTATTTTCCCATCTCTTCGAGCTTGTTAAAAAATGAAGAGGGAACTGAGTTTACTTTCCCGGACTCGTTAAAATTCAACAGGGAAGGTACGGAAGAAGTTTTCTCTTGTTTTCAGTAATGGCAGCATGTCATCCTTGAACATAGCACTCTTTGCTTTCCGATATCCATGTTTCAGTGTCCACTTGTGTTTAGCTATCCCTTTGAGTTTCTTACTCCTCCTCTTGTCTGTTATACCTGGGGAATCTGATCATGTCTCCTACATGACAGATGGGTCTAGTTGTTCTATCTATAAGTTATACTCTACCTTGGGTCATCTCTGTGTTGTGCTCACTGTTCAAGGACTCTTCCCAATGTCTGATCTATAGCCTGATCCCATCATTTTTATATCTGTTATCTATTTGTGTCTCCCTTCTTTTGCCCAGTTCCTAGTCACTCTTGTGATCCGTTGGAGGATCTTTTGCCTTCCTTATCACAGTATGGTTCCGTTTCAGTACTTCCTGATGAAGAAGACCTAGAGTTTTGATGATCGTACCTCTGGATTCACTTTCATCATTGGTGAATTCCTTTGCTTTAGTTCTCAATTATCACCTTTTGGTTGACAAACTGTTGAATCCTCTCCATGTTCGACTTCAACTTACCCTTATTCACATGGCTTGGATTGTACTGGTTCTTTGGGATCCTTTATGAAGACCTTAGTCCCTCATATATGGACTAAGTTGCGCAAAATTATGTTCCATTCTTTTACACAGCTTCCAGATCTTTGAAGATTCATCATTACTATATATTGTGTCTTAGATTCACCTTTGTAATATACGTGGTTTATACCCGTATCATATGATGTACTCAAATATTGTAAAGGGGCTAGTGTTCCTGTAAATTGAACATAGCATCCTCAGATGTAACTTTGTATATGACATTACTATGTATTTTGTTTCAGGTACTCTCTCTGCTCCATTGGATTTCTGATTTCTCCACAGATGTTGATTATAATGTATTTCGGCCATCGCTTCCCTCTGACTTCACACATTAGGGGTCATTTGTTATACACCTGAATGGCACCTCTCCATCCGAGTGCCGACATCGCTCATGTTGGCACACAAAAGGACATCTATGGATTGAGGTTTGCCCATAACACTATTGATTGGATTATTATACAATACATTCCTCCTCCATCCAGTGGTTTACTTTTCCCTTTTTAGATATGTGAGGCCATATCCGCGACTCTATCCTTATGCAACTCGTGGATCATCCGCGAGTGTTATTGTTTGCAAGTCGCAGATGGATGTATCCACAGGTTTCCCTTATAGAAAGTCATGGATCATACGCAAGTTGTTCTTCTGCATACCCGCGGATGCCTCTCTTTGACATTTAAAACTAAAACACACGCTTATCTGAGATTAGTTAAGCCATTTATCATTAATCCTCTTAACTGTCTCAACCTCCTCAACCTTCGAAACTGCCTTATTTCTTCCATATAAATACAGGCCTTGGGGAGGGTGTGGGGGATACTTTTGGAGAGCAAAGTTATGCTGGTGGATTGTATATAGAAGTCTTTGGAGAAGTGGAACTCATAATCCTTTGGTTGTAGAGGAGTCCTTGTCTCAGGCGTTGGGTTGTAATCTAAACTCTTTCCATTGTTGATAATAAAGAGAATCCTTCTTCCATATGTGTTTCATGTATCTTGGTTCGATAAATGTTTATGTTTCTGCATCTTATATGTGATTTATCTAACCTGCTTATATATGTATGAATCATCTTGTATCTGGAAGATTGTTTATTGATAGGTGAAAGAGGAGCAACCTTGAAGAATTTGGAGGTGAAGCAGAGCGGAAGAGGAATAGCAAGGATCGACCTTCGTTAATCGAGTAAGTCTTTCTAATCCTCCTATTTCCTTCACTGCACTTTAGAGTCAATTGTCTGCAAGTTGATTGAGTATGTTGGTAACCCCAGACCTAGGTTCAGGAAGTTAAACACTGTCACAGTTAATGAAACACAGTTGAAAACGAAATAGTTCCCCTTCAACATTGTTCATTTAATCAAATTGATACATTCCACATTTCGCTTTCTCCAGCAGGAAAAAGTTGCAGTTTCTGATTGTAAAACGAAATAGTTCCTCTTACAAGCAAAATGGTTTACAAGTTCTTCCAGGGAAAAAGTCCCTGTAACTTCTAACTTTCCAGTATTTAAACAAAACAGTAAATCATTTGGGTTTCCCCCCAATGCATGACCTTTCTGTCTCTCGAGTGTTTCGTATCCCTCTCTCCATTTTTCTTCACCTGTTCATGATTAATTGAGTAACTGCTGGACCTTTCAGATCTGCATTTTTGTTGTTTTCAATTCTGTCTCTTCTTTCGCTTTGTCTTCCTTTTGACCCTGCCAGTTTTGATTTGATCAAGCCGTGCCTTCACACCTGGTCGCCCCAACAGTCCATTGAGTTATACCTACAATCAATAACCGTGTATCATTCGTTGGAAGGGAACTTTTTAAACATTAAAATTAACCATCTGAAACGACCAATCCACAAGTAAACGGCCAGGTGCATCCCTTGGGCAGGAAAGTTCTAAATTGGTAGTCGAAAGGCTTTGACATCGGACGTGAAAAGGTTTTCCTAGCCGGAACGACGGAAAAGACAGGGGCTAAAGTCACGCGAAACGTGGGCAGGAGAGGCTTAACTGGAAGTCGGATGAATTTATACTTCGGGAGCTAAATGACTTTGAGGGCCGCAACAACGGAAGAGACAAGAGCTAGAGACATCCGAAACATGGGCGGGAAGAGCTCGATCGAAAGTCGAAATACATTACATCGGAAGCCAAAATTCTTTCCCAGCCGCAACAACGGAGAGGAAAACAAAAGTCAACATGCATCGGTAGTCGAAACGATTTGGACTTCGGACGCTAAACCGATTTGGGAGCTGCAACGGTGGAAGGAAAAAGGACAAAAGTAGCCGAATTAACATAGTTTCAATGCCCGATGTAAAACGATTAAAGTGTTTTGGACAACTATTCAAATTTCAACAAAGGACAAAAACTGGCTTTACCTCCACGACGACGATCCAAAACAAAGAAACTTAATCCGATCGACCAACAAGCAAACTCAAAACTACGACCCTCAACAATTTTCATCACCATCAAAAATTGAAAACCCGGGCGAGAGTTAATCTGTAGAATCATCCAAAATCAAACATGACCAAAATTCGAAGGATCCAATTGATTAGAAGACCATGCTAAATCATGAGGAGGGGTCCAAAATTTAAGAAATTTGGGGAGAACGGTTGCTGCTGCAACAATTAGCGATTACCTGGTGAACCTAGATCTCTGGGCGATTAGTCTCTGAGTGACAGATTGTTTAAGAACAAATGTGTCTATGGAATTCTTCCAGCTACTGGGATTTCTCAAATGACAGAAGTGTGTACCTTTAATCATTGATGATAGTCCAGTTTGGGAGAGTGGAAACTAAGATTTGCAAGTCCGGATAACTCTGTTGAGGCCAGAGGCTGAGTTTCATTATTACTTTTGTCTTCTAGTAGCTGACAGCTTGGACACCATAGGATTGTAGCATATGGTAAACCGAAATATTCGTTTGTTCCTCATTCCCATGCCGCTTTAGCACTTTTTTGTGCTTTTGGACTTTTTTTCCCTTTTATATATGAGTCCTCCTGCATGTCGTTCTTATTGAATCTTAATTCAGGATCCTCTATCCCATAGTGTCCTTTTGTGTGAGTGGTGTACTTCAAGTTTCAGCTCACGGACGGAGAGGATCTTTTGGCTATCTAGTACTTATGATTCAACACCTGCTTTGATTTATGATGCTTTCATAGGAGTTTTTTGACTCTTTATTTGCCTTTTGGCATTTGTTTCTTGGCATGGGATCATTTATATTTAATATACTGTTCACCTTGCTCCTTTCCATGGGTCCTCTGCTGTCGCTCCTTAGAACATTTTAAGTGTGACGTGGATGGAGCCTCAACATAGTATTCCAGATTCTTTGGATCCGGTTTATTTTACAGGGGTTAAGTAGAACTTCAATGCACAGGGAGCTTATTTGAGAAAACTGCTAAACTGGAAGAAGTTCTTTTAGCAACACCCAGTCTGAGACCCGAAAATGTTTATCATTCCCAAACATTTTGATGTTCCCCATGCAATTGCAGGTTCGTTCCCTTTATTGAAATCAATAAAACTTAAACTAAAACAAACTGAAAAACATGACTCAAAAGACAGCTAAACAACTTATTTATATACAAGACAGAAGAACTCAAAGAAAATCAGAAAAAATAAAGCTTGAGAACCAAACCATTTACTGGTAAGTTCTCTTCCCACCCCTGTAGATCCTGCAACTTGTAAGTAGAAGGGCCAAGCTTTGCTGCAATCTGAAAAGGGCCTACCCACAACTGCTAGAATTTAGTGTGCTTTCCTTTCTCATCATGGGGGTGATCCCATTTGAGGACTAAGTCTCCTACTTCAAAGTCTTTTGTTCCAGCTTTATATTTTTCTAACCATCTCTTAACTAACTCTTGCTGCTGTTTAAAGCATTCTCTGGCTTTAGATCTAGCCTCTTCTTCTTTCAGGAGATTATATATTCTTATTTGCAAAACTTCATCATCCGACCCTCTAGACTCTTAAGCTAGTATGGAAGATGGTAGCATGATATTGAGAGGAAGGATGGCTTCTTTACCATAGACAAGGGTATATGGAGACACTCCAATCGCAGACTTTGGGGTGACTCTATCGGCCCAAAGGGAATTTGGTAATGCTGAGTGCAAACTCCTCTGGTTTTCTACCATAGTCTTCTTTAAAATTCTAATCAGATTTTTGTTAGAGGATTCAACCAGGCCATTTCCTTGTGGATAGTAATTAGCAGAATAATGCAATTTTATCCCTTTATCATGAGCAAATGCAGTCAATTTAATTTACAAAAAGTACTTAGCATTATCAAAAACTAACGAAACTAGAACTCCAAACCTGGTCATGATGTGGTCTTGTAGGAAGCCGATGATGTCGTCTTCATTTATCTTGCACAGTGGGATAGCCTCGACCCAGCGAGTGAAATAATCAGTAGCAGTCAGAATGTACTTGTGCTGCAGAGAGGAATTCGGTTTTATTTCTCCAATAATATCCAGCCCCCATTGCTCGAATGGCTCTGTGATCATCATGGGCTTTGGGGGTGTTGCTGCTTTAGGTTGTCTCCCGCTACACCTTTGGAAAATATCACACTTTCTGACATGTGCGTGTGCATCTTTGAAGAGCGTAGGCCAATAGCAACTGGCTCTGAGAATTTTGTGGGCCGTAGTATCTCCTGAGTAATGTCCCCCAGCAGGACCATCATGCAATTCTGACATTACTTTCTTCACATCTTCCTTTTCTAAGCATCTGAGAAGAACCCCATCATAATTCTTTCTGAATAATAATCCTTCAACAAGTTGATAGGAAGCTGATTTAAGATGCAGCGCTCTTCTTTGCTTGGAACTCTAGTGTTCTGGCAACAGACCTACCTGTAGGTAATGCACTAGGTCCCTATACCAAGACTCGGGAGCTGTAAACAAAGGACATACCTCCATTACATGTAGTTCGGCTTCATCTTCCCAGGCATGTTCTTCATTTTTTCCATTTTCAGTCATCTGTTTACACAACCCTTGTCCTTTAACTATAGATGCTGGCTTGAATTCAAGGTCGTATTCTTGAAGAGCTATTACCCAGTTGCCTCTTCTTTCTGCCAACTCCTTCTGTATAAGAAGAGACCTTACAGCTGGGTAGGGGACGATCACCTTGGTTCTATTTTTTAAAATATAAGGTCTGAATTGTTTTACTGCTTTGAATAGTGTAAGCTTGTTTATCAATAGCTGGGTAATTCAATTCGTCCCCCTGTAGACCAGTACTCATAAAGGATATTGGGAATTTATCCCCCCCATCTTCCTTTTGGGTGAGCACAACTGCTAGTGAATCATCGGATGCAAAGGTATACAAGATGAAATCTTTGTCAAAATCTGGGCTTTTCAGGGATGGTGCGTGTGCAACAGTAGTTTTGATTTTGATGAATGCGCTCTTCTCAATTTCATTCCACTTGAATAGTGCATTTTGCTTTACCATCTGCTGTAGTGGTTTGACAATCTGAGCAAAATCAGGCACAAATCTTCGCACGAATTTTATCGTTCCCATAAATGATTGCATCCCCTTTTTATTATGGGGCAAGGGGATTTGTTCAATAGCCTTAATTCTTTCTGGATCTATAGAGATTACTTTCTTCAAAACTATGTGACCCAGCAACTTTCCCTCCATGACAATGAACACACACTTCTTAGGATTGGGTGAGATGCCATATTTTCAACAGCATTCAAAAATTTGCCTTAAGTGAAACGCGTGCTCTTCTCTTCTCTTCGAGAATATTGTAATATCGTCAAGGTATACTACAACACTTCGACCAATCAATCCACGGAAAGATATATCCATAGCCCTTTGAAATGTTGCTCCAGCATTTATAAGCCCGAAGGGCATTCTCCTGTATGCAAATGTTCCCCATTTGGTCCTGAACGTTGTCTTCAATCTGTCTTCTTCGGCTACCAATACTTGATTGTAGCCAGAGAAACCGTCTAATAATGAAAACAGTTCAGAACCTAAAACCATTTGTAGTAGCTGCTCCATGGGTGGCACAGGATAGTTATCTTTATCTGATGCACGGTTTAAGTTCTTGAAATCCACGTAGAGCCTGATTTCTCCAGACTTTTTCCTTACTGGTACCAGATTTGATACCCACTCAGAGTGTCTGACTTTGAAAATGATTTTAGCATCCAATAATTTCTTCACTTCACTTTGAATCAATGGTTCCAATTTTGGATGCATTTTCCTCAACGGTTGCTGATATGGCTTGATGCCTGCTTTAATAGGGACGACGTGTTTGATGATGCTAGTGTCGTATGTTTTCAAATCTTCGTACATCCATGCAAAAACATCTTTATATTGTTTAAACAAACTGACAAACTTGTCTCTTTCTGTTGGTGAACAACATTTGCCGAGATTCACAAATTTAGGATTCGTTTCAGTCCCTAAATTAATCAACTCAAACTACAGAGATGAGTTGTGGGTCTTCACGTTGGCTGGTCTTCTGAACTTTTCATTTAAATCGAACATTTTTTCTAATGTTCTGACTCCTTTAGGAATGAAATTATCGTATTTCATCTCAGCCTGATGCTCTTCATCGTCTATGATCGCTCCTTTAAACACCTCGTCATTCGTTAAACATTCTATGATTTGCTGGTCATCATCGAAAACTCGTAGGTTCGTAATCATATCAGGTACAGAGGGCCTGAAAAGTAATTCAACAGAGCATCGATTATTAGTGGGTACCAATCTAGCGGCTGATGTGGCCAATAGGTCAGCTGCTATGTTCTTAAGCCTTGGAATTGAAATGATATTGAATGCATTAAAACATTTAAGCAAATCCCATACCTCATTCTGGTAGGCATTTAAGTTAGGAGAAACACAATGTATTTGATCCCGGATTTGTTTCACAATGATTTCGGAATCTCCAAAAACTTTTAGATTATTTACCTTTAATTCAATCGCTTTCTTTAGTCCCTGCATCAGCGCTTCGTATTCAGCTGTATTATTAGTACACTCAAACTCTAATCTACATGAAAGAAAATTTTTATTCTCCTGGGGGTCGATCAGGACACAGCCAGCCCCTGACCCTTGTAATGTCTTATAGCCATCAAAAAACAAAGTCCAAAAATCACTAACTACTGAATGTGAATCTATTCCTACTGCTAAGCTTACTATATTACAATCAATCTCATCAGCCTGTGAGAATCGAAGGAGATCAGGCTAGGTGTCAGATGTGTTGCTGGCTTCTTCTGCTTGGTAATTCCCTGGTTCCAACTCAATAAAATAGTTTCCCAATACAGAATCCACTGGCACATTTTTCTCCTCCAATTGAGTAACATTGTACTTCATGTGAGGTTCTCTTAAGATCTTAATCTGGTTCAGACTTCCTTTGTATGGCAACCACAGATGCGACCAATCTAAGGTGAAATATCCATTTAATTTGGCCGACCAATCTCTGCTCAGGACAAGACTATAAGCATCTGGTATATCAGCCACCACGATGTTAATAACTTGGCATACTTTGTCATTGGATGCCAGATGGACTAGGACATCTTCCATCTCACCAATTACCTTTACATATGTCCTATCCAACTGAACCACCCTCCACGTGGATGGCTTAGGCTGCCCATTGATCTTTTTACAGACTGATATGGGCATAACATTAACCAATGCCCCTGAGTCTACCAAGCAATTATGCACATTATGATTGAAAATTTCAAATGTGAGGAGGAAAGGTGGATGTTTTCTTTTAGACTTACCTCCCACGCTGGTTTCTCCAATTTCTTCTTCTTCTTGAGGTTGATTGTTAGCGGGCGGCTTCTCATCCAATGCTTCAAGTGCTTTCAACAGTATTTCCTTTTGCTGCGGCACTTTACACATTTCGAATAGTGGAACATTCGCTTTTACCCTTTTTAAATCCTCCACAATGTCATAATTCATTGGCTGCTCAATGGGATGGGGTTTATCAACATTTTCTTCACTTGGCTTGGCCCACGCGTCATTCTGCCTAGGATTTTGGCTGGTAATAGTGAACTCTGGAATTTTATCAGCGAAAGATTTGTTTTGAAATTTCTTCTTAACATTTCGCTGTAGCCTCTTAATCTTTGGGAGTATAATACCGTCTTCCTTAACCGTCCCTTGGCTCCTTGTGGCTACGTTGGTTTCCATAAAGTCCTTGTACCCCTGAGTCTTTTCCTCTTCAGCATCAAATAATGAGACATAATTCCATAAAGCCATGGTTTCCTCTTCCTGTTCTTTAGTAGAAGTAGAAGAAGAATTCTCTTTTCTTTCTTCATCTCCCTCTTCTATTAATCTAGAATCTAACAGTTGATTCATGACCAGCGTCATCGAGTTTATCCATTGAGGACAATTCTTTTCAGAGTGTGGCTGTTGGTGGAAAGTACAAAAAATTTCCATGCCTACCTCTGTTAAATTCATAGATGCAGTATTGTGAGGAGGAGGTTGAGACTGATGGTTATCTTCTCTTTTCTTATAATATGGTTTATAAAACTTTTGTGCTTCCTTTTATTTCTCCATATCTATGATTTTGTTGGACAGCTTCTGCATCATTTTGGCCATATTTTCCAAATCTGGCGACTTTTCTTCCTTAGGCTTAGCAAACGATAAATATTTTCTTCCCGCACCTTTCTCTCCTGACTGTTCTGGATAGTCTTCAATGCTCTCTCTTTCAGCTTCCACCACTTCTGCTTCTTCATAAGTTTCCTTCAAAGTAGGCTTGGCCCTACCTTTGGAAAACATGGCCAAATCAGCGCCTAAAGCTGAAGTATAATATTCAATCAGAACTTTGTGTGAAGGTTTATCCGTTTCAAAAAAATTCTTGAGATAGGCTGCAAACCTTTGTGTGAAACTGTGCACCTTTTCCTTTCTTTCTTTCTTCAAGGCGCACAGCCCTTTCATGAGGGCTGCATGAGTTTTTTGAGTTGCATACTTACTTCTGAAAATTCTCTCGACGGTATCCCAATCAGGGATAGAGTTAGCAGGCAACCCAAAGTACCATGATGCTGCAGCTCCATTAAGGGTATGCGGGAACAATCTGCAGACTACATCTTCATACTCCCCGGCCCTCAATCCTTCAATTTCCAAGTAAAAACTTTGTAGGTGATCATCTACTAATATTTTCTCATTTGGGTCGAACTTGGGAAACATCTTATCAAAGGCTTGAGGTAGGTCGTGTAATGGAGGTGTAAGGTTTAATGGTGATCTAGCTCTCCATGCAGGTGGTGGATTAGGTGGGTTAGGTGGTGGATTAGCATTTACTCCTGCCATGATTCTAGGTGGAGAGTGAGGAGGTGAGCCAATAGGAGTGCGAGCAGGAGAACTGTGAGGGGTATTTGGGCCTTCCTGGTTCAAAGGTAGTACAACTTCTTGTAAGGTTGTTTCTACAAGTTCTTCCCAGTCTCCAACCAACACTGAGTCTTCCACTACAGGACGATATTTCTTTTTATACTCTCTTCTGGGAAATTCAGGGATGATTGGAAATCCTCCAATATTCTTTACATATTCCTTGGTGTGTCTTCTCAGATCATTAACAATTTCATTTCCAACAGAATATAGATGTTCTCTTTCTTCCGGAATTGGATTATGAAACCCACTGCTTTTAGAACTGTTACCGGTGGAATAATATCGGGAAAACGGGTTTCCTCGGCCAACCATACACTGGCGGCCCTCCTTCTAGTGCCAAAACTGTTGAGGCCCAAAAATTCGTAGGCAACAATAGTAAGGGATTCTCCCCAATCAACGTTCCCAACTAGCCAGTTGACTTTTTGGTATGGGGAATCCGTCCAGTTTGCGGTCCGACTACCGTAGGTAAAAGTAACAAAAAACAGAGGCTTTACCTGTTGCGGCTCGGTCCACCATGTATTTTTGTATTTTTTGACTTAATGTATGATATGCAAGTGCCTAATTAACCATGCAGGGTGATAATATGCAGGGAGGAGTCACAACGTGATGCACAGGTTCTTACCTCTCGTCTTAGACTCACTAGCATCTAAATCACATACAACAGGAAAATAAACTAACTACCTAAACTATCCCTAGGGAGCATGATTATCATTCATTAGTGAGTAATACATTTTGTACCTGCATAATGAAGAGTTACAGATAGCTGATACTTCTTTCAAGACACATGAACAATTACAGATATTTAAACAACCAGATAGCCAATTGTTTTATGAACAACATTTATTACTCACAGTGGAGAGCATCACAAAATATACTGAAGAGCATTCAACAAGAACATAGGTTCAGGAAGTTAAACACTCTCACAGTTAATGAAACACAGCTAAAAATGAAATAGTTCCCCTTCAACATTGTTCATTTAATCAAATTGATACATTCCACATTTCGCTTTCTCCAGCAGGCAAAATTTGCAGTTTCTGATTGTAAAACGAAATAGTTCCTCTTACAAGCAAAATGGTTTACAAGTTCTTCCAGGGAAAAAGTCCCTGTAACTTCTAACTTTCCAGTATTTAAACAAAACAGTAAATCATTTGGGTTCCCCCCCAACGTATGACCTTTCGGTCTCTCGAGTGTTTCGTATCCCTCTCTCCATTTTTCTTCGCCTGTTCATGATTAATTGAGTAACTGCTGGACCTTTTAGATTTGCATTTTTGTTGTTTTCGATTCTGTCTCTTCTTTCGCTTTGTCTTCCTTTCGACCCTTCCGGTTTCGATTTGATTAAGCCGCGCCTTCACACCTAGTTGCCCCAACAGTCCATTGAGTTATACCTGCAATCAATAACCGTGTATCATTCGTTGGAAGGGCATTTTTTAAACATTAAAATTAACCATCTGAAACGGCCAATCCACAAGAAAACGGCCAGGTGCATCCCTTGGGCGGGAAAGTTCTAAATCAACAGTCGAAAGGTTTTGACATCGGAGGCGAAAAGGTTTTCCTAGCCGCAACGGTGGAAAAGACACGAGCTAAAGTCACGCGAAACGTGGGCGGGAGAGGCTTAATCGGAAGTCAGACGGCTTTATACTTCGGGAGCTAAATGACTTTGAGGGCCGCAACGGTGGAAGAGACAAGAGCTAGAGACATCCAAAATGCGGGTGGGAAGAGCTCGATCGGAAGTCGGAAGGAATTACATCAGAATCCAAAAGACTTTCCCAGCCGCAACAGCAGAGAGGAAAACAAAAGTGAACACGCATTGGTAGTCGGAACGATTTGGACTTCGGACGCTAAACCGATTTGGGAGCCGCAACGGCGGAAGGGAAAAGGACAAAAGCAACTGAATTAACATAGTTTCGACGCCCGATGTAAAACGATTAAAGTGTTTTGGACAGCTCTTCAAAGTTCAACAACGGACAAAAACTGGCTTTACCTCCATAATGGCGATCCAAAACAAAGAAACTTAATCTGATCGACCAACAAGCAAACTCAAAACTGTGACCCTCAACAATTTTCATCACCATCAAAAATTGAAAACCCGGGCGAGAGTTAATCTGTAGAATCATCCAAAATCAAACATGACCAAAATTCGAAGGATCTAATCGATTAGAAGACCATGCTAAATCATGAGGAGGGGTCCAAAATTTAAGAAATTTGGGGAGAACGGTTGCAGCTGCAACAGGTTGGTAAAGATAGGTTTGTCCAAATAAAATGTTGCACCCCCACAGAAGTGACGCTTGGGGTCCCCAACTGGATGGGTATCTCGCCGAAACCTCTAGACAATTCCTCGGACATCACTGACATGGTATATAGTATCCATTGCTAGGGATGTGTGGTTTGAGGAGATGCTCGTAAGGGGGAAGAAAGAAAAGGAGAGTTTTGTCATAATTATCAGTGGTTCATAATTCCAACTACATCGAAGGTGATGACGAATCCAAAGACATGTAGTGCAGGAATGTCCTGGAAGAAGAGGGTTGTCCTGGTGACATGGTAGTGCATGCGATTGGGAGCCTACAGGAATAACAAACACATCAAAAGTCCAGTGCTGTCAATAACGGGAGGTCATCTTGAGGTCTACGAACTTAACACTACTCACATGGAAGGTAGAAGTTGCTAGACAGAGGGCCCAACTAAGAATAAGTATAGGCAATCCTACTGGCTACAAGCATTGGTATAGCACGATCCTAGAACACGTAAGAGTGCTAAAGGGAATAATCAGAAAGGGTAGAGCGGATAGTTCAATCCCATATGTTCGAAAGAGCGAAGAAGAAATAAAGCTGTTAGTACTGACACATGTTTGATTTTGCCAAAGCAAGCAAGCCTGCACTAAGAGCCGCAATGCCATTCTGACTAGCGTGCATGTCATAACCTATCGCCTATCTTCCTAATGAAACCATGGAAAATATGCCACCTAATGCAGTCTGTTAGGATTTTGATATAATTATTTTGGGTTAATCCCATATTTTGTAACTGCTTTGATACCTTGTTGCGGGATGTATCTCTAGGGTAATGATCATTATAAATAGAACCTCCCTTGAGGAGGATAGGCGTTGGACTAATTTACATTTTTGAGGCCTTTACACCGGTTTTTGTAGCTATGCAACATTTTTGGGAGAATTTAATGAATATATTTCTCTGTGTTTATGAGATTCATCATGGTTATTACATTCAGTGTGTGATTTCTCTGTCTATTTCATTTTCATGTGTGTTGTTCTGTCAATACATTTCTAGATTAGTATGCAGGAAGTCACTCTTTGTTAAGTGCTCTTGCATCAGAGATCATGTTTGTAATGTGAATGTGATAGCTGCTATGGAATTCATCCATCGATAGGTGCTCTATTTTAGCTGTCTCCCTCTGTCATTTTCCACTAAAGGTGCTCTCAGAGATTCGTCCTTGATAAATGCCTCTATGCTGCACCTGGCTCTTTCTTTTTTCTGCTTGCCATCGCTCTAAAGATATTTTGCTGGATGTTATGCTTACTTTGCCTCATATCACCGAAGAGAAAACCCTTTTCATTATATGTTGTAATTGCCTTGAATTTCTAAGTGATAATATTGATAATATTGCTAATCTGGTCTAAGAGATAATATTGATTATGAATCTCATTCTGTGGTTGAAGAGTGTATTTTTCCACAAAATCGACCACTGATAATATAGTTCCAATGGGAAATGTATCCCTGCGTGTTCTAAAATTCTCATCTTTCCAACGAGCCACATGTACATGCTTTACATGCTTTCCATGAAGTTGTAAACTGGTTCCTGGTAGATCAACAATAAAGATGTACAGATCAATAGGTTGTTACATATATGAAGAAAAAAATACTATTTAGGGACTTGTTACTACCCGAGAGGTGACCAATTGCATTTTTTTTCTTTCATTCCCTCCACCGATATCATACGTGACATATTTGAATGACTGCAATTTCACTTCATGTCTCCCAAGTTTATGCTCATTGGTCACATGTATGCATTTGTCCAAAAATGCCATTCCACCACACCTTAGGCATGTCCCATTTACGCAAGGCCTTTGATAAAATGTGCAACCTTCTGTCCTTATACAAAAAATGATATGAATAAAGTCTCTAGATGATGTCGGTGGCAATGTAGTTGAGCATTCTTTCACAAGAGTGTTATGCAATACATGCGATATATGTATATATATGTCATAATAATAACCGTACTCAATGTTATATTGACAACAACATGTGTTATGAGTTGTGTTTATTTTAAAATACCATGGTTTGCATTTCTAGAAGGATCTTTGGCCCAAGTTAAGTTCATTATGTTCATGCCTAAATCTATCATATAATTCTATTTGTGTCATGTCAAGAAAATGTTTAATATGGGGCTCATGATCCCTTGAACCCATTCTCAATTTTAGTAAATCTTTTTGGTTGGATGAAGGTCTACTATTATCACGCAAAAACTCCTGCACCAGTCCCTTTACCGCATCAATGAGCTTCATATCAGAGCGTGTAAACCTGCCAATGAAGGACCAGACATTTGTTTGACCAGACTCACTTTTTCTCTTCTAGAACAATACCTACAGAGTGGTTTGATATACAATCTTACTAGTTTGGATGTAGGCTTAAGAAGTCGAAGGGGTCTGGTGATTTTGTTCATGATTGATTGTGACAAAACACGACAAGTTGCATTGCGATCCTTTGAATGAGATTTATTTCCAATAGTACTAAATGCATCTACTAAAATTATGACAACATGTGAACTTGGTTCATAACTGTTTATCATCTTTATCCTTAAGTTTCTCCTAACAAAAGTCATAGACCTAAATTTTAACAATGATATAAATAATCTACATTTATTTCCATCACATTTAGAATCAAAATAGTTGACAAGTATCTATTGATATTAATATGCAATACCGCGTTTAGATAGCGTAACGTCAAGCGAACCAATGATAATTTCGTCGATCTGTATACATTATGGAGTTCTTCGGCGTGAAGTTGCTAATGGATGTAGGGAGGTTGGAACTGCACCCAGTACCATACCACCCGGTCGGTCTGGAATTTGAACATGAGCTTCTTGTACTTCCGTTTCTTTCTGTCAGTTGGACGGTGGCAATTGGAAATCCTCCTGGGTGGTATGAACAACATTTTCTTCTTCGAGCATATGATCGACATTCAACGATTCTATATCTTTGTCACTTGTATACCTACATCTAATTAAATCTACAAAGGTTTCGGGTGGCCTTAATGTGCACCTATGTTTTACTCCTTGATCAGTGCCATGAGGTGCTCGTTCTTCAACTGATATGGAGACCGAAGTCCCCTCAAGCGAATGCGTTTGTCTTTCTTGATGTGGATTGGTAGGAATAACTGTGGCATCCTCAACAACCATAATTGGTTTAGTGTCCATAGAGCGTCTTCGATTGGTCATGTCATTTCTTTTATTTTCTCTAATTTCTTCAAGGATTTCATTGGGTATCCTCTTCCTTGCTGATTTTCTTGTTCGATTGCATGAGTTTCCCATCACCACAATGATCAATGATATATGGTGCTCCTCAATGGGAGATTACCCAAGCTTGGTTTCTTTCTTGAACAATCAAGTGTCTAGATACTCCACCACAATGACCAATGAAATATTTTCTTTGATGCTCCTCAAATGCAAGAAAAAAATGGTGCTCTTCAATGGGAGACTCCCCAAGCTTGGTTTCTTTCTTTCTCTTTTGTGTCTAGATACTCAAATTAAGGGGAAGATTGGGAGGAAGGTTGCCTTTTATAGCTCCTCAAATGCAATAAAAAAAGGTGGAGATGGTCAATGGTACTCTTCAATGGGAGACTCTCAGAGCTTGGTTTCTTTCTTGCTTAATTGTGTCTAGATAGTGAATTTAGGGGAAAGATTGGGAAGAATGTTTCCTTTGCTAGCTCCTCAATTGCAAGAAAAACAATGGTAGAGATACTCTATGGTGCTCCTCAATGGGATATTCCCCAAGCTTGGTTTCTTTCCTGCTCAATTGTGTCTACATACTCCACCACAATGACCAAATTAATGTTTCCTTTGCTAGCTCCTCAATTGAAAGAAATACAATGGTAGAGATGATCTATGGTGCTCCTCAATGGGAGATTCCCCAAGCTTGGTTTATTTATTTCTCAATTAATTATTTCTTTCTTGCTCCTCAATGTATACCATGCTCCAAGAAATAATTACACACTTGTGATGGAGATGCTTGATGTCAAAAACAAAATTTTGTGTGATAATATGGTGAAGAAGAGAATGAACTCACTGTCTGCAACTAGAAATTGCGTGCGGACTGTGAAACCCGCGTGAAATATGATAGAGTGTTTCTTGGATAGGGACTTCCATTGTTTATACTGAGACAAAATGCACACTCATTATTGTTAACAAAAACGGGAGTGTGTTTTAACCACATAAAATGAGTGCGTGTTTTGCTCGAATAACGTTTAGGAGGATTTAAGAACGTAGTTCCATGGCTAAGAGATCATTCAATGTTTAGGGGGAATTGACAAGCACTCCCTAAGTCTTAGCACCTTAACATCCCCCCTCTCTTTAGCCTAATTGTATTGTTTTAAAACTCAAGGGATGTGAGAGACAAAGATATGGCGGAGAGGGGGGTCCTTAGTGGTATGGGGTGACCTATGGATGTGTGTGTGTGAGAGAGAGGAAGGGGTGTGTTAGGAGTTTAGGAGTGGGGGAGGTGTTAGATTAATGTGGGCGTGTCTAGGTGTTATAGAGGGGATGTAATAGGGGGGTGGGGGTTAAAGGTAGTTGGATTGGTTGGGGAGTGATATAAGGGAGGGAAGTGTTAGTGGTAAGGGGAGACATAGGGATGTGTGTGTGTGTGAGAGAGAGAGAGATAGGTTAGGTGATGTTAGTGGTAAGGGGAGACATAGGGACGTGTGTGTGAGAGAGAGGGACAAAGACACAATGGAGGGGGTGGGGTGTCCTTAGTGGTATGGGGTGACCCATGGATGTGTGTGTGTGTGTGTGTGTGTGAGAGAGAGAGAGAGAGAGAGAGAGAGAGAGAGTTGTG
>LPNX010726873.1:50170-125528 GCA_001517045.1 Pseudotsuga menziesii
ACCATTTATGAAAACTAAAGACCACGAACTTGATTTTTAACCATGATAGGGAAACATGGAATTGAACTTGACAAGCCTGTTGAAAGGGTCAATTGAAGAAATATTCCTCAAATGAAGTATAGAGACTGTCCACATGACAAGATGAATGCATTTATGATAAACCACTTGAGAGGGTGTATCTTAACAATGACTAGTCCTCGAGAGAGGACTCAATGAAACTATTGAGGCACATAAGATGTGACTGGGGAAGTCTTCCAAAATGGTCATTTGATCGTGGAAATGATAAAATAAGGTAAGGAAAGGATGAGCTCATTGACATGGGAATACGATACAAGAGATATAACTAGGAAATTAAATTTAATACCATCGTCTAAAGTCACTAAATCCTGACTGTTGGAATCATATCTAAATTGAGAGTCCATTTTATCAATATCTTTGAGTTTGGGAGAATCCTTATGAAGGTGATGAATAACTTAGGCATTGATTATTGATTGAACAATAGATGTAATTGATTTAGAAATTCGTTATTGAAAACCTACCAATATATATTTTATTAAGGATTTCTTATCTTCTCTCCTTGGAAGAGAGGATATCCAAACATATTTGAAATTCGTACTTACCTTTGGATTATTCTAAACGTTGATTGAGTATTCACATGGTATACCTTGTAGTTAATTTGAATATCACAAATATGCATGTGAGACTAGGAGGTGTTGAAAATATAGGTCAGATTGAAAACTATTTTATTACTGCATTTATATTACATATTAAAGAAAATGTGTTGGAACCTTATATTTGGAACATAAATTCAATGATGTATCATATACAGTGCTTATGGGGATGATCATTTGATGAAAATATAATAGAATGGGATAAATACTTGAATATGAAGAGAAAGTGAAACTAGCATTAAATATATAGTAAGAGTTAACTTCGGGACAAAGTTTCTTGAAGTGGGGGTGTATGTAAAACCCTGTTTTTACCCTGACTCTTGAGATAAGAATGACTATTAATTGAGGGAATTCTATGACGAATGATCTGACTCTTTGTTTATTTGAGATCTAAAAACATTGTATGGATGTAGTTTTGAGGTCATCCAGTTTCAAATTACCTGGACATGTGTGAAGCAATACATTACCGATGAGATTAACCCAAGAAGAATTATTTGACATATCAATGAGTTTTCGACATTTGGTTAATTATGAATGCAATGATATTATGATTTTAATTATGAATGAAAAATCATGCGAAGTTATCAATAAGGAATTAAAGTTGTATTATTTTTTATAGTAATAATTGATTGACAAAGTTATGTAGCATGTAATATGATGGTTTGTCAAGTATGACATGAAAGGAAGGTCCATGAAATGCAAAAAAGCATCAATATGCAAAGAATCTAGATGAGTCGACGACTATCGAAGGTGATATCAATCTTGTTTATAATAAAGATTTAATTATGATATGTTTAATGCACTAGCATGCATGGACTCTATATAATTCGGGAAACCTCGACAGTTGAGGTCGATTGATGTTTTTGTTGTGTTTGAAATATTGTTTCTAAGATTTGATGCACATAGTGTTTTATGTGTAGATTATGGGATTGTGATTTTCAATCGATCCACATCAAGTGATGGGGATATAAAATTATACATGTAATACTACCAAATTGGATGACACGGTGAAATTTGAATAGAGTGAGGAAAACTCTAGTTCATTAGATGCATGTGCCGTGAGGGTAGGTCATGAGTCGACCACACAAAGATTGTACGGTGTGCATGCGATAAGGATTCAACCTTATTCCCCATGAACCACCTGGCTCTTCACATGGTAGGAAAACCGATATAACACTGTCTCTGTCGTCATAACCAACTCCCCACCTATGGGAATTATTAGAAGGGCATGCTAGGAGTATATCACCTTGATAATTTTGGTCACGATGAGAATATGACGGTAATCAACATCTATTTTGATTATGGGAAATAATAAATTAATAATAAATAAATTTAAGTAAATAATTAATAAATAAAATGATAAATGATAAATAATAAATAAATAAATAATATATAAACAAGGATAAATAAATTGAAATAAAGCTAAATTAAGAAATGAGTTAATAGAGTAAATTAAGGAACTTGAACTAAAGTGAAATCCTAGCTAATCGAAAAAGAATCATAGAACTAAAGATAACTAAAAAGTGGGTGGATAAATAAAATTAATTAATTAATTAATTAAAGTAAACTAAAGCGTTATTTGAAAGTGGTGCATGGGATGCATGGGAATTAACGAAAGGGTTAATAAAATCTAAATAAAAAGAAGAACGCGGGATCTTCATCTTCTTCTTTTTCGGTCCTGCCATAGTGTGGAGCTTGAACCAATTTTGTGGCTCTGAGGCGACTGTGGAAGAGTGTGGTTCAGTACGATGTGAGAGAGGTTGGGATCCTCCCATCATCAACCTAGCATCGTAGTTCCATTGCTAGAAAGTTATTGTCAGCCCCGTCGAGCTTGAGGGTCATGGGGGAAGGAGAATACTTGTCAGGGTATGGTAGGGAGGAAATTGGTGCATCCGAAATGATTGGTAATCCAATGACAACAAATGCATTGGAGTGACGACAAAACAACCTTCGATCTCGTCCACAAATGACAACGACTAGCAGTATCAACAAGTATTCTGCTATTGTTAAATTTATTTTTATTTGATAAATTAGAATTATTACACTAGTACGATTGAGGCAGATCTTAAGGTTTTTATGCATGTGCAATGATGAAATTTAATTTAGTGTTTTATGGGATGTTATAATATTGAATTAAAAGAACTGTTAATACATGTTTAACTTTGCTTAGTTTTGATCCGTTTACTAGGAAATATGCATGAACTTAGTTGTATTTGTTGGACCCTTGGAGGGTCGTTACACATATACAGCTAAGTTTCATAAAGATCAGGATCAAAAATATTGAATTCCCACTTATCCATAAGTATCAACTCAAAATATGTGTCCCTAAACTTGATAACGTAGAAGTGGATATGGAATCCTTGTTCTGATAGTGATATGGATGGTTTCTATATTCAATTGATTGTAAATGTGACCGTGGCCTTTATAAATTGGCTATAATCCCAAAGCGCTAAATATTATATCAAGGCTTATTTTTTGATGATCTCATACTTAAGTTGGGATTTCAAGGCCATTTGTCTTGGTGGATACATTGAAAATAGAAAAATGATACATCCATCACCAGATGCAAACTTGACCTTGTTATGGATGGATCTATCCAAGGATTTTGTTTGAGACTCATCTAAACACTCTTTCGAAATTAGTTAAGTCCAAATAAAAAAGGCTGTTCTTGATATGAAGCCTTTGGAAGCTTACCTTACAAAAAAAAATATTTCCCTTGTTTTTGTATTAGAGCACATTGATAAACTTTTCAATAATTAGTTACCCTCCTAATAAAAGAAAAATAGAAGACATGGTACGATAAGACAAATCTAACATTTTTGCGCGAAAATGTCAACACAGTTCATGACCATTGATCGAGGAAATCAAAGAACTTTCCTTATTCTATTGTTTTTTTACCCTTGTTTCATTTCCAAACCCCAAATAGAATTGGAGATCTCTTCTCCCTTTTCTAGCATGGATTTTTTGGTAGATTGTGGAAGAATATTCCCAATTTGTGCCTAGTGGTATAAGTTTTTCTCACACAGTCTATGGATTTTTTATTCAAATCAATCCTTCTATCCTTAAGAATGTAACTAGGTGTTGAAGAGGAAAATCATTGGTTTGAATTTTCATATCTGAGTCTTTTGGCAAGGAAATTTCTATACCTTTCAAGGTGTTGTGCATGGGTGTGTTCAAGGCCAAACTAATCGTTGAATGGATCTTTGTCTTCATATCACTTGAAGGGATTGCTTGAGAGATAATCAAGGTATTGCACAAACATTATACCCTCAAAGTTTTATGACTGGAATATCAAGATCCTCCACATGGATTGTTGTGATTTAGATCATGTATTTTTATTCCCTGCCCATAAGGGAATTATGTATTTGACCAATTTTTGGAATTAGAGTTGTATATAATCCAATTTTTTAGCCTCAAGCAGTTTTCCTATGTTGTCAGCCTCTCCCCTCTTATTGTGCATATTTCCTTTTAGTTCTTCCAAGATCTGACACCCTAACCAACTTACACTGACACCTGACACACCTGCAATTGCAGTTGCTTTCTCTGAATTGATAGGGATTTGTGTATTCGATAAAGCATAGGAATTTGAAGTGCATGCACGAATCCAAGTGCATGCAAAAGTACACCTGGAGACTAGGATGTTGAGCAACTAGAGCATGATTTATACATTGTCAACCTGCACTTCTATGGTATTCCATACCACACAATTCCACTCAACTACCTGATCTAGTGTTTTCTGGACAAAGAGGCCATTCTAATGCATCGGGGTAATCCAGGGCTTGTTCAAAGGTTGGAAGAGGCCTGCAAAATGATACTATATTCCATTATAGTTTTACTTTTCCATGAAATATTCTATATCATTAATTTATCTCCCTGCAAAAGGATACGTTGCTACTCTCCTGTGCCTCCATTGAATTGATTCCAATTGTTCTAAATGCAATCCAAGTAAATTGGAACATTTGTTTTCCCGAGGATCACTAGTTTTTGTCTATTCTATAATAAATTTGAGTTTTGAATGTTTTTTCTTCAATATCTGAGCTAAAATCTACTTCTTTCGAGCAAATTTGAGTTGGGAGGAGTATTTTGGGATCCTTAAGCAAGTTTATGTATATTGTGTTCTCTCAACGATTATTTAGGCATCTTACCATTTCTGTGAGTAATATGAATATTGGAAATTTTGCCTGCAATATTTGAGTTAAAATATGAGTCTAGAACCTTTTTAGAAGAGAGTTTGCATCATATTTATACTTATTTTGAAGGTCTCTATGTGTAACTTGAACCTTGGGCATATTACTCCAAATTAATGTATAGAACACGTTGCCAATTCATTTTTGGAGTTTTCCAAGTGATTTAAAATTTACAAAGTTTTTTTATAGGTTGAATCTAGTGTTCCTAAGCTTCATCTGCATGTCTTTGTTCCTACTTGGAGCTATTTTGTGAGAATCTATAACCTCTGAAATATAATTGTGCTAAATCTTATGTTTATTTGATTCCTATGCTATAAATATTTCACTGCAAATTTTATGCTTTATGTTTCCTTAGCGATCGTTACATTTTATATTGCAACTATCCACCACCACCCATATGATTTCATATTTACTTATGCCTTGTGAGTGATAATTTTGATCCAGAGTGTTGAATTCAGCTGTTTTGAACATGTAAGTGACCACTAGAGAGCATATAATTTGTTTTGTGATTTTTCATTGCCTACACTTTCTTGGTTCTCCTGCATATTACCAACATGATTTTTTCCTATCCATTAGGCATACCAAACCTTTTTATGAGAAGAATATTTTTTGAACAAAATTTGCAATGTTAGCATTGTTAAAAAATGTGTGTTGTTTAATTTCTAATTTTGTGCTTTGCTCCATACTTTGCTTAGTTATTTTGATCCATAATTTCTATACAACACTATAAATCCAAACTTTGTTTGGCATATTTCAGACACAAAACATAATCTTCCATTGTTTCCCAAATAATAAAAAACTAGTTGCTTGGGCATCTACAGAGAATACATTAGGTAAGTGTATCTTAACTAGTTTCCCAACCAATAGATGATGATAAATAAAAATATCCAATGGGGTATTTTTGATTCTTAGCATTTCAGGTGGCACTACCAAAGTCTATTTGCTTCACTCAAGCTTTTCATAAGATGGTCCTACTCTTTCATAAGATAACCCTTCTCCTATTTTCTTTTTTTCCTATTTTCTTTTTTTTGGTGTTGAACTCTCTCTAAGAACATTCATTGCTCTTTGGCCTATTGTCCCATCTCCTTTGGTGCTTGGTCATGATCCCATTGTTATATGGCTGCAAGCCTTTATGTTTCATTTTGTTCATTATCTTCATTTTTCGTTTACTCTACATTCGGTTATCTTTTCTTCATCTCCACCTCTCTTAATAATTTGATGTATTCCTCGGAATTGAGGATTTGATTATGATGACTCCATCTCAGCAAGGATTCAAAATTCCATCTTGCATTCCTATCAATCCTCTCCTTTGGTAATTTAGGAAATTTGGACCCTAATCTTCATGTTTCATAAGTTTATCTTTTGTTGGTTCTTGATTTTCATCTTCATAAGCATCTCAAATCGTAATCATGCAATGGATGGTTACTACGCCAAGGGGATTGAAATTAGGAGGCAATGGTATGCTGAAATTTTCATTTGTTTTCTTGTCCACATTAATATTCCCCTCATTTATAGACCTCTCAAGCAACCAATTTGGTGGGGAAAGGTGATATCTATCATTATCCATCCTAGAAGACCTGTCATGTAACTGCATCCAGCTGTAGGAACTTCCTACTTTCTGTAAATTCTTGGCTGTCTCATCTAGGACCACACTCAATTGGGCATCAATTAAATCCAATAAAAAGGAATAACTGTTACACATTCCTTTGTAGGGTAAGTGTGGGATCAACTGCGCTTTTCTTTATTTGTAAGAGTGGGGTAAGGATCGATTACACCTGTAACCAATTACACCTGCATATGAAGATAGGTCACCCTAACCGACTTATCATCATCATTTTATTAATATGAGGTCATAAAGAGCCATTTTTCTTACCTACCTTTATTCATAATAAGGTAAGGACCAATTGTTGTACCTACCCTTTGCCATTTTATCTATAAAAGCTTAGAAAAATATCTGGTTAATAATGTCGAACTGCTTATTCCATGTTAATATACACTTAAGCATCTGGATGATTTATATTTTTTGCTCTTGGAGTACAAGAATCCGTTTACCCTTAAATATACATGGAAGTAAGTGGTGGTGCTCAATTAATGAACCAGAGGTAATGCTATCAGTGTATGTAAAAGTACATACTCGTTGTATTACACTACGATATTATGAGGTGATAGATAGGCAGAAATGTAATTTTTAGCTAAACCTAGTCGAACAAAGTGGTAATTAGAAACCTCAGCCCTTTGATACACCCTTAGTGCCTATCCAAAGGTGTATTAATTACTCAGACATAGCATAAACACTGCATGTTGAATTAGTAGGATCATGGTTACCAAATTATTCAACTATGCTAATTTCACTATATCCTATTAGGAATATTAATTAAGCTTTGAATTTTAAGAAAGTTGTAATAACTAAGGAAACAACCATTTACTGAATCTACTAGGATTAACTAGGTTGTCCAAAATGTCGTTTTCATGGGAAAAGTGTTGATAAAATTGATATAACTTTTCCCATGCAAATGGTGGATTGCCAAGAAATGGGATACACATCTTGAAAATCAAGTTGATGGTTGTTCTCACTACATTCTTCTTCATCTTGACATAGATTCGGAGGGTAGATATTTGATCCAAGTTTTTATTTTCTGCATCTTATCCTAAGCTTCCTGAAAAACTCAATATGTTTTATGCACCCATAATGTTAGAGCTTTGGAATGCAATGAAGTAAAAAAAAACCAAAAGAACTCAAAATCCCACACAAATATGGGCAGCACTTGGGATCATCTAATTGACACAATATTCGGTAACAAGTTCCCATGTCAATATTTATGGTATTACCTTAATCTTTATGATGCACCTTAGCCTTTATAGTACATCAAAAGCTTTACAATTCAACCTTGAGATTTATGGATTATATGAACTACATTGCGACACTTAGTATTTATGGATTTACCAAAGACATTGTTGCTCTACCTTCAAGCTTTAGAGATCTACCAAAGTCTCTACTTCTCTACCTTTAGGATTTATGACTTCCCTAATATCCACTATGCTGCACCTCATATTTTATGAGGTTTCTCTATATTGGATGAATTCGGCCAATAATTATCTGCACAAGATTTTGAATTCCCAAATAACATGTAAAAGAAAGAAAAAATTCCCCAATACAAAGTCCAGACTTTACTAAAATTATTGTATATAAATTCTTATTGGGTTTGGTCATTGAAATAAGGATGAACCATCTGCCTAGAAACAAATTGAAATAGCATAGAAATCATGACAAACAAGATTTATTTATTCGATATATTTGTGAAGAAAACCATCTTACACAATAGATAACTACAAGGAGAAACTAAGCATAGATGATTACACGAGTCCCCCTATTCTTCCCAGCTTAAGCCCACTACACAAAAGGTAAAATTCTATAAAATGTTTTTTCATAAAACAACATAAGATTCAAACCTACAAATATCCAAAATGCATTTATTTATTGTACTTTGTTTGTTGTACAGTGGCATGATCATAATCAAGCAAACTAAATGTTTGCTTGGGTGGCATAGTATTCTTCCTTTAAATGCCAACTTGAGGTCGATTGGATGAATGTACTTGCAGTTGGGGCATGAAGGAAAAACCTTATAAAACATCACAAACACGTGACACTATGCACATGCCATGACAATCATCTCTTCGCTATTTTCATCAAACAAATTAGACAAGTTATTTCTTCTAACTACAAGTTCTTCCTTATATTTTTGCTTCCATATCTAACCATGTTCTGGAAGATTCATTTGGAGGTCCAATTGCATACGCTAACAACCATAAAATGGACGTGTTTCTCTTGGATCATGCCCAAGTCTTCATTTTTGTGGCTGACTTGTAATAATATTTTTTCCATGTCTACAATCATTGATGAATTCTATGACCATCAAAAGAAACCATTAATAAAAGAGAAACACAATTTGTAATCAAGAAAAAATTAGAAGATCTAACAAACCTAAAGGTGAATTACAACTTTCTCTTTAACTCCAATAATTTATTATGATCACTGATACATAGGAAAAACACAATTTGAGAATTGTTCCACATGAATCCATGCAGACTGATGCGTGTATATGTTTGTGATGTTAGCAAGATGTTCCAGTTTTAATTGCCGGAGAAAAATCTATTGGAAATAGAAATTATGAACAACTTGCACACATATCACCACCCATACCTGTCATGTTGTACATCAATTCTCCAAATTCCAACTTTCTCTTTAACTCCAACAATTTATTACGATCATTGACACAGAGGAAAAATAAAAATTGAGAATTTTTCCACATGAATTCATGCAAAGGGATGTGCGTATCTATTTTCCATGTTAATGAGTTGTTCTAGTTTTAATTACTAGAGAAAACTATGTTGGGAACAACATTTATGAACAACTTGCATAATTAAACTCTCAAGTTGAAACTAAACATATAGCAATTCAAACCATCAATCAATCCACTGTAAAATATCAGCAAGAAAATTTATTTTTGTTTTAAGATCATTAAATGGATTGTATAAATTACATCTGTGGACTAGAAATTAACAAATAAAATTAAGAACTCCAAGGATTAAATTTCCCAGAAATAGTTTAAGTTTATAAGATTGCATTGGGGATTAAGGACAATTAGTAATGGTTGTTATATGTATGGAACCTGCATATATCTTTGAATCATAATTTCATGGAGCACGTTGTAGAATGCACCAATGTACTTCAGAGCAATGTCTTGTTGGAGAGTAAAAGATAGAAGTTGTACTATCTAGGTTTTAAGAGTTTGGTGACTCAAAATAACAAGTGATTATCATTTGTGCAATGTGGCTGCTGTAACTTCTCCCTAAGTTGGGTCGTGACTGATCCCTGTGGTCTGTGACTGCTGGTGTCTCCTTTTCTGCTAGGATGTGACTATTTTGATCTCCTTTTGCTAAGTCCTGACTATCCCTTGTAATATGTGGTTGTTGTAACCCCTCCTTGCTGAGCATTCAATAGTTACCCAATACAAATGTATAATTCTGTTACTTTCAACACGAGGAATAGATTGGATTCTAACCTTTTTTATTGAATTGTTTTCCTTTTTCTTTGCTGAGAGGAGTCACATGAGCCTTGAACTTTAATGTAGTTTCAACTTGAAAAAAGGAAATGAGCAGCATTGTTGATATGTTTAAACATGTCTGGACCAAGTAGAATCCCTCCAACACATCTTGAGACTACCACCACTTGCCAAAATTCAAAATTAATTTCTCCTTTAATAGTTAAATGCCAACACCACTCCTTTCAAGGCATTTCTAATGCACATTCATGTATCTTAATAGTACCAAGATCAAATTGTAAAGGGATGTGAAACACAATTTCCAATTAGTATATCCAGGGGATGAAATTTACAACCAAATTTCCTATCACGAGGTTGTTTGGCCATCAAATATTGTTGAAAATTTACTGTCCCCATCATAAGAGTTCGTTAAATGAATAATATGTTCTATCAAATTGTCAAAATTGTCAAATCTGACGAGCAATTTTGTTTTCAAATTTCAACCTTGTTGATATCAAATGAAGCATTTAACTCAATAAGTAAGTTTCCCTACATTAACAGCTGAAGACATTACCGCAACTTGAGTAGGTTGAAAAATGTACAATGTATAATTCATGTGTTTCTTATTGAATTAAAATTACTAATGCTTAACATTGAAAAACCAATAAAAATAATCCATTGGATGTGAAAAAACAATGACAAGGTATAGAAACTCCAGGAAAGGATCCCATACACATGTATAGAACAAGCAAACTAATTGCTCACATATTGGATGTGCACCTTGATGTTATATAGGATTAGCGTGCTACAGAACCGTATAAATCAAGATAAATTAATCAATCTACATACACCATAAAATCTCATGAAAATACAACTCTATTTATACAATATTTCTTTAGTTGAAAATGATACTCTTTATCTTTGCTTACTGCATCTTCTCAAGAGTAAAACTAGAGTATTTCACAATATTGGAGTCGTAAGAATTTCCAACATTGAGAAACTTAAATTTATGTTTGGGTAAAATTGACCAACTATAATTCCTTAATGACAAGTATTCTTTTTTTGGTACAATTACATTCTAATCATGGCGTTGTTATATAAAAAAAATTAGCATGTTTTCATTTCCTGCAAAGGAAAATGCTGCAACTTTTATTCATTGAAAAAGCTTAAATATTTCCAAAAAAATTGATTATTTTCTATAAGAAAGTAATTTAAAGGTGAAGAAAGTCACATGTTAAGCCACCCACTGAGGTTCAATTCCCATTGAATAAAAATAAGTAGTTGGGACTAACTACCAATTCTAGGTGATTTTGATGGAGGAGTACCCCTATCATAGAATCTTAGCTTAGCGAAAGTGCTTATGTTCAATGGTTCACCCTTGAAGGGTTGTTCACTTGTCCAAGTTAGAAGCTTGTTTTTCCTGACCTCTTTGGGATAGGTCATAGGTTTAATGCGCTTATTGATTTTAAAGGGGGCACATTAAAAATAACTTCAATCATTTCAAATTCATAGAAGACTGAAAAGTTGTATGGTTAACAATTCTAAGTTACACTATACTGAGACCTAATATGTGATTTGGTGACTTATTCAATTGTATTTATGAACACATATTTTCTCCCATTCGATTGGAATAATAAGTAGTAAGGTTTAGACACTAGAACTGATAATTTTGATAACTAAAATGCTACATAAAGCATACTTTTTACTCTAAAGAGAATATTTGTGGCTTAGGTTTTTCTACAAGTAGACTAGGTGGATTACTTTGGTAGAAAATAATAATTGTTTTACATAAGTGAGGCTAGATCATACCTTAGATTAGAACATGTAATTACTTCATCTTACTCCTCATTTACTCCACTTGACAGTCACTCATACCCATTGCTTGCAAAATTGGGTTTAATTAAGATTATTGTGTTTATTTGGTGATTTGTAACTCATTGAGGTCCTTACACACATTCTATACATGAGTGGCATCCAAAAAAGAAGGAATTTGTGGCAAGATGGATATTTTGGAACAAACTGTCCTATACCACCAAGAAATAACTTTAGTTTAAATATACGTTTCAAGTGAAAGACCAAATAGTAAACTACTGTTACATTCCATCATTTTATATATAGGTAAAAGAAGGGTTGTTTGGAGGAATAAATGATGTTATAAATCCCATAATCCATGTTCCATTCTGTACTATTGGTGGATATATCGCTCTTCTTACAAGTGGTTGGTATAAGGATAATGTAATAATAAGTTATAATACATATAAAAAACAAATACATATTTTGAATTTAAAGAGACTTGGCCTATGTTCAACTTAAACCTGTTCAGAAGGATGATATTTTCAATGGTATCAATAGTTGAACAGTTTCTACCTTTTGGCAGATCCTTAGAAGAACAATAGGAATGTGTAGATCTCTTGTAATCTTGATGTTGTCCTCATCAAGGGTCATGGGATACCAAATGATGCATATATTACAATAAATTTATGTATATAATTGCAAATAGCCATCATAAGGAAGTCTTATATGGTCAACATCTCTCATTCCAAATCTTTGGTCCATTGGCTCAACATATCTTTGAATGTTAGGTCATAATCAGCTAGAGATTCCTATAATCCCATGCAAACTCCCAATGAACCTAAAGTAGTAATATCTCTCTTCGGATTCTCTTCTTCATTGATGTGAAGTTCCTCCAAGCCAAGAGTTAAGATTTCATGGTCCATTGTATACAACAATTGTTCAAATATTTTAAATTCAAAGGATATTCTAATTTTTTTTTATTGATGTAACCCAAGGGAGATGTTATTATTCCTCTGTCAGGGTGTTACTATTGTAATTGGTCATCATAGAGTCATGAGGTAAATCCTCCATTGTAAGTCAGGTCATTAGTACCCTAATGAATAATATAAAATATTGTTTTAAGTATTCCTAGGTGAAGTCGGCCCAGATAGTTTAGTGGGGCTGACTTTTTTAGGGTGAAAGTTAGTTGGCTCAATGTGTATAAATAAAAGAGATGTGCTTCGTATTTGAACATAGACTGACTCACTTGAGTAGCACATAGAAGAGAGAGAGAGAGTCATATCAACAAGGAGGAGAATAATTGTTTTTGGGGTTTTATCTTATACATCTTCTATAGAGGAAGTTTTGTTGGATTTTCTTCCCCTTGAGGGTTTCCCAGGATAAATATTGTGTCTATCTTGTGATTGTGTTTCTTTCAATGATTCTGCATATGCTACTGTTGTGAATTTGGATTGAGCACTAATGATATCTAGTATAGCATATGAAATCTTAACACATTATCAAAGCTAGCTTGAATAGGACAACTTTCACAAGGTGAAACTCTCTCTCCTCCCTTTCCAGAGGAAATTAAGGTTTCTACAAAATTTTAGAATTTGGAAGATCTGCTTGCATAGAAAGTTGTGCCTCCCTAAAACACATCTATTGATCCTAGGATCAAACTTTTTGGGTGGTTGAATCTCTGGGAAATCCAAACCCTAGTTTTTCCCTAAACCAAAAAACTACAGAAAAACAAAACCATAAATTTTGTAGAGCTGCAACCTTGCAAGTAGGATTTGAAGGGTGAAGATTTGAGATCTCTAGAAATTAGTTGGACCAACCAACTCGCCTCATTCAAGCGCATCCCCTGGTAATGTTAGCTTTTCATTTTTATAAATTTCAATTTTAGTGACCTACTGGACAAGATGGCCCCAAGAACTAAGCTTGAGGAATAAGCTGGAAGGCATAGAAAACTTCCTAGCTTGGAAGTATAGGATTGGTCTCATTTTGAAAGAGAATGTCCTTCAGAAGTAAATAAAGGATGAAGTTGCATAAACAAAAGAATATGAAGCTAAGTAGAAGCATGAACACGACCTAATCAAGGCAATGATGATCATTGTTGATTCTATCAAAGATCCCTTGATCCCTCAATTGACATCTAAGAAGACACCAAAGCAAATGTATGATGCACTTTACAGAATGTATGAGGGAAGGAACATCAGTAGGAAGATGAATCTGAGAGCTCAACTGAAGGGTACCAAGATGAGCAAAGGAGAATAAATTCAAGATTACTTCACAAGGGTCTCCTTGTTCAGAGAACAAATAAGTGCTATTGGAGACACCCTTGATGAGGATGAACTAGTTATGGCTGCTCTCAATGGTCTCACTAGACCTTGGGACTCATTCATATAGAATCTGTGTGCTAGAAAATAAAGTATAAAGTTTGACATAGTATGGAAATATTGCATTAAAGAAGAAGCTAGAGTAGCCAACAGGGAAGCTCTACTAAGAGAATATGATCAGGATCTAGCCATCCATACTAAAGGAAGAAAACAATAAAACTTCAAGAAGGGTAATCATAAACCTTCAAAGAAGAAGTTTCAAAAGAAGAAGAAGGATTAATCAAAGTATCAATGATGATTCTCATGTCTACTTTGCCAATGACCTTTGGATGGTTCTTATTTTTGCTTACAAAGTCAATTATATGATTGTTTGTGCTTTGCTCAAATCTTCATAATATAGGAACATCTTTTATAATGTTTCTACTTTGATGTCGACCTTAGGATATAAGTTTTTAGGTAGTAAATTTACCATAGTAGTTATTATAAACTACAACTCAATATAGTGTGGTAACATTACTAATAGCCATCCTACTATTGTGTAAACCATGCTTAGATCAGTAAACTATAAGAATAAAACTGATAATGTGTTTTACCTTTAGTTTCGACTTTATGGAAGTGGTGGTTAGGTAGTATTCCACCTTGAGATAATTTATCTAGTTACATAAGGTCAACCATAAATTGAAGCTAGTAATCTTGTTTTTATAAAGAACCAAACTTATAATATATCATGGAAATTACCAGGAAGTAAAACTACCTAAGGATACAAGTAAAAATTATTGTGGTACATTATAAAATCGATGTGGTATTGTGTTTTTACAATAATATTTGTAGCATGGCGATAATTAAGGAATCAAAGTTTATAACTTGACATCTAGTAGTGGAAAAAGGATAAGCATAATTGCATACAATCAACAGATTGATAATCTTCATGACTAGTAAAGAAGAGTTGAAGTAGAGATATGTAATCTATTGGTGAACTTTACCTTTGAAAATCATAGGAGTATATTCATGCATAAAAAGCAGTAAATTTGAGCATTATACATAATAATAGTAGTATGATCATGTTACAATAAAAGTAATTGTATGTCAAGAGCTTGAGCTCTAAGCTCATGGGAAGAATCTATTTTGTTTAACTAAGTATGTTAAGGATGACAATCTTTATGACTAATCTCTAAATACTATCTTAGAACCAAAACTATGAAAGAAAATTACTTTACCTCATCAGAGCCTTGCTTTTAAATAATCAACTTAATTACTAGCATCTTAACATGCTACAAAAATACTTCTCGCTATCATACAAAATAAACTCCTACTTGATCATTCATTACCTGCTGAACCTGTAAGAACCAGTAGTCCATCTGAGTTAGCATAATGCTAAGTAAGCCCCGAATTTCAAAGATAGTTTTTCACCTACTTTCCAAAAGTAAATTATTAGTACAGCTAGAAGAAATATAAATGCAAGTCATTCTTATATAACTAATAAAAATTAAAGTTGTATTAGTTATTTGTATTTTGAAACTAATTAATACCAATTATTAAACTATTTCATTTTTTGCTAACCGCTAGCAGTTATTAAACTACGTATTCATACATTTTATGTTACCTTAAAAATTTTAAATTTTTATGAAATTTTGGGATTATGACATGTGGTATTAGAGAACAAGGTTCAAACATTAGGCCTTGATGAAGCTCAACTTGCTTATATGAAACAATCAATTTAAATGATTTTGCTAATGTTGTTTTCTTTTAATATTATCAACAGAGAAATTTGTTTCTGAGTTTAACAATAGGTATGGAAAGACTGGAGGAATATGCGGAAGAGGAATCTCCCTATACTGAACAAGATAATTTACAAAGAGAACCTATACAAAAAGACATAACCACTAATTCCTCAGAACTTTTACAAACAGTAAAAGAATTAAAATATGAAATGGAGTCTGTTAAAAAAGAAAATGAGAGGATTCTGAGAGCTCAAGAGGAGCTGAATCAAATCCTAATAGAAAGATTTCATACTAAGGGAAGGGGTAAAAGAGCTGATTCGGAAGATATAAGTTACCAACAGAAGTATAAAAAGACTAAACAGATTAAAAATGAAAGTAGCTCATCTTCCGAAGTATTTGGTGATCAACATAATTCTCATTATACTAGTGATAGTAGTGAGGATAACCACCATACTAGGAAAATAAAATATAAACCTTACAAAGAATTTTCTAGAGAATTTAAGAAGATCAAGTTGCCAACATTTGCTGGAGAAATTGAAAAAGGGGAGGAAGCAGAATCCTGGTTATCCGGGATGAAGAAGTACTTCCAGATTTATAACTATTCTAACCAATTAAAGGCTAGAATGGCTATTTAAAATCTTATAGGGAAAGCTGATATATGGTGGCAAGATTTAAAGCGAGTGAAAGATATAAGAGAGAATAACATAAATTGGAGCACATTCAAGAAGTACTTTAAAAAGAATTTTTTATCTGAACAGTACTATGAAGAAAGGGATAAAGAATTCTATGAGCTAAAACTAGGTACAATGACTATGAAATATTTGAACAGTAAGTTTTTAAGTATGCATAGGTATGTGCTATACCTTGTGGATGAAAAACCGAAGTTACAACGGTTTCTCAGCTGTCTACCTTATCACATAAAGCATAGGATTGAGTATGACAATCCAAAAACCCTGGAAGAAGCTATGCTGAAAGCAATTTTCTATTATGAACAGAATTGGAAAAATGAGAGTATGGCCAACTGGAAGGCCAAAAAGAATAATATTTGTGATCAAAAGAAGAAAGAGTTTGTGCCTAATCGGAATTCTAAAAATAATAATGCCAAATTTTTTTCTAATAAGAATTTCCAGGGGAATAAGAATAATTCACAGAACAATCAGAACAATCAAAAGAGTAAAGAGTCTACTAATAATCACAGTAATTACACAAAGAAATTTGAACAAAAATAACTCGTAAAGTGTTGGGAATGCAATGGTCCACATTATGCCCCAGTCTGTCCCAATCGAGAAAAGACTGTCAGTAATATCCATACAATACAGGAGGAGATGCCTGTTGGAGATTTAGCGAGGACTATGCTCAGGATCAATGCAACTTTGGAGAATCGGTAAGTAGACTATCAAACTTCCATGGTGGAAGTAGAAGGTAAGATAAACCAAACACCCATAGCTATTTTAATTGATCTAGGAGCTAGTTTAAGTTATATTTCACCTAATTTGGTAGAAAAGTGTAAACTGCTTGTTGAAAAGTTTGTAAGTTATTGGTTGGTTCAATTAGCTACTGGTGCAAAGAGGAAGGTAACTAGTTTTGTAAAGAATTGTACAATAACTATGGATCAATTTGAAACTTTTGTGAAGCTTAATGTACTACCTCTGGGTTCATACGACATACTAATCGGTATGGATTTGTTAGAGTAGCATAGGGTGATCTTAAATTGCTATGACAAAACCTTTACTTGTATAAATAATGATGGAAAACCAATAAGCGTAAAGGGAATCCCTAGAAAAACAACTGTAAGGAATATTTCTGCTCTGCAGCTTAAGAGAGCTGTTAGGAAAGGTTGTAAGGCTTATACAGTAATAGTAACCAATGAGGGAAATCTAAATAACATAGATAAGTTAAAATTGGAGGATATACCAGTTTTAAAGGAGTATGCAGATGTATTTCCGGAAGAAATTCTAGGACTGCCTCCGAAAAGGGAACTAGATTTTACCATTGAGCTGGTACCTAGTGCAGTACCCAGCTCAAAGGCCCCTTATCAGATGAATATACTTAAACTTAATGAACTTAAGTCACAATTAAAAGAACTTATTGACAAGAATTATATTCGACCCAGTGTGTCTCCCTGGGGGGCACCTGTCATCTTTGTTAAGAAAAAGGATGAAACTGTACGAATCTGCATAGATTATCATCAATTAAATAAGATGACTATTAAAAATAGATACCTGTTACCTCACATAGATGATCTGTTTGATCAACTACGTGGAGCCACGGTATTCTCGAAAATTGATTTACGGTCTGGATATCACCAAGTTAGAATTAAAGATGAAGACATCTTCAAAACAACTTTTAGGACTCGATATGGACATTACAAGTTTGTCGTCATGCCATTCAGGCTTACTAACCATCCAACTGTTTTTATGTGTCTAATGAATAATGTAATGCATAAATATCTTAATAAATTTGTGGTCGTGTTTATCGACGACATATTAATTTATTCGAAATCTAAAGAAGAACATAAGGAACATTTAAAAATTGTCTTGCAAGAGTTGCGAGATCATCAACTCTTTGCAAAGTTTAGTAAATATGACTTCTTCAAAGATAAAATCTAGTACTTAGGTCATGTGGTGACTAAAAAAGGAATTTCGGTGGATCCCGAAAAGATAAAGGCGATTGAATATTGGCTAGTTCCTAAAGATGTAACTGATGTCCGATCCTTCATGGGGATTACTGGTTATTGCTGAAGGTTCATCGAAGGGTTTTAGAGGATCACAAATCCAATAACCTCTTTGCAGAAAAAGGGAAAGAAATTTGATTGGAATCAGAAGTGCGAGGATAGTTTTAAAAAGTTAGAAACCTTATTAACCAGTGCACCTATTTTAAGAATAGCTGATCCAAATAAAGATTTTATAGTATGTACTGATGCTTGCAATGACGGTTTAGGTGAAGTATTGACTCAAGAAGGACATGTTATTGCTTATGAGTCTAGGAAATTGAAAATTCATGAAAATAATTATGCAACCTATGACTTGGAATTAGCTGCTGTCATACATGCTTTAAAGATGTGGTGTCACCATTTAATTGGAAGAAAATTTATTTTAATGACAGATAATAAGGGACTAAAATATCTATTAGATCAACCTAACCTGAATGCTAGATAAGCTAGGTGGCTAGCTTTTCTAAGTGAATATGATTTCGAAATTCAACACATTAAAGGGAAAGAAAATAAAGTTGCTGATGCATTAAGTAGAAATGCAAACCTGAACTTTACAGCAGTTATCAGCACTTATACAACAGATCTGGAAGAACAACTTAAAGCAGGGTTAGAACAAGATGAAATTTACTTAAAGTTACAAGCAAAAGCAAAATAAAATCCAATAGAAAGTTTAAGCATAGGGTACAACTTAAATGAAAAAGGATTTTTACTGTATAAAGACATAATATATGTACCTAATGTACCTAAGGTTAAGTTATTAATTTTAGATGAAATCCATAAAACTCCTTACTCAGGCCATCCGGGTTATCAGAATACTATAACCATGTTACGAAAAGAGTATTTTTGGCCCAACATGAAGACTGAACTGGCAGAATATATTGCTAGATGTTTTGAATGTCAACAAGTAAAAAATGAACATCAACATCCAGCCGGATTACTTCAACCATTGCCCATTCCTAGCTAGAAATGGGAGATAATTAGTCTTGATTTTGTTACTGGCCTGCCTAAAAATCAGAATTTAAATGACTCCATAATGGTAGTGGTTGACAAATTGAGTAAAGAAGCCCATTTTATACCTATAAAAACTACTTATAAAGCTGCAAACATAGCTGATATCTTTTTAAAATAGTTTTTTTGACTGCATGGAGTACCGAAGGTTATAATTTTAGACCGGGACCCTAAATTTACAGGTAACTTTTGGAGATCTTTGTTTAAAGGATTAAATACTACGCTAAATTTTAGTACCTCATTCAATCCTCAAACTGATGGACAGACTGAAAGAGTAAATCAAGTACTGGAAGATTTAATAAGAATGTATGTAAAGAATCAGCCAGGTAAATGGGAAGATTATTTACATCTGGTAGAATTTGCTTACAATAATAATTATCAAGCTTCAGCCAGATTTAGTCCTTTCGAAATTTTGTATGGAAGGAAATATAACACTCCTATCTCTTGAAGTAATCCGGTGGATAGGTCAGTATTAGGACCTGAATTATTGAAAGAAATGGAAGAAATTGTAAAGCAGGTACAAGGTAATCTGAAAATTGTGCAAGATCGACAGAAAAGTCAAGCAGACCTTAAAAGATCTCCAAAAGAGTTTCAGGTAGGTGAACATGTTTTCATCAAGGTGAGATCCAAAAAGATCTCTATGATTTGTATCTATAGGTAAACAGAGTAAATTTTATTTCAATGTTTAAAGAATACAATGAAAAAGAAGTGTTATGGTTTGTTTATACTTATTGTTTTACTTAGACTAACTAAATGAAAATACAGGTAAAAGAAATAGTAAAAGACACTAGTACCATAGTATTAGCATATTGTTAGGAAATAAGAGTCTTATAGGAGATAATAACTAATATTCGAGAAAGTATATAAACAAGTTAATAACCAAACAATATTTAAATATTAACTTAATCTTACTTAATAACTTAATAAAACCAGACTAGGGTTTTCGTATATAAACCCTTCATTTTTGTAAAATAACCAGAGTTCTAGAGATAACATCATTTTCTCCATAGAGGTCAAAATAAATATAACTTACGGAGTAGTAAATCAAATAAATGTATATGTAAACAATAAACAAAATAAACTAAAAATTATATACATATATGCATTATAAAAATTTAAAACCAGACAGGCTTATAACCTGTGAAAACCTAAGGGTTGTAACCCTTTCTTCTTTTCTATTTAAATACATAATAATCTTGTATGAAATACAACCAATTACATTGCTAACTATGAAATAAAATAAAGAGAAACTACGAACTATGCATTGAGACTGACCACAATCTTTTTCTTCAAATAAACATATTTATAAATATTTTAATAGTAAATTAAATACAATATTGACAGATTAACGAAATGATAGTCTGCATATAAAGGTAAAATTGGAGCAAACAAGATAGATCTCATTTTAAAACTCAAAACTTAATGAAATTCTCATTTTCTTAAACCAACCGTATTACATTATCAAGCTGCTGGGCTAAAATGTTTAACCAAAAACCAAATACATATCACGGCTCAAGAGTCGGTGCTACCCAGCGAGTACCGGCAAGGGTTTTAAACCTAAAACTGGAGTAATAACAAACTAAAAATTTAACCATTGAAGAAACCGAAGCCATGCTTCCTTTCACTATAAACTTCTTCCAACAAACCTCATCGTAAGTAGGAAAACCCACATCAAAACTAGGGCTTACTAGTTGGAGGCCGCAAAGTTCACAAAGCTTGAGATTATATTTCTTTTCCTACTGAAGGTTTGGAGCCATCGTAGGTTCCTGCAAAGAGCACAGCATTAAGTTAGTACTTGGCTCCTACGAATAAACCTCTCATGGCCGCAAGGAAACTACACAGTGCATCTGCAAGCCGATGAAACCCTCGGAGCCAAATGCCAAAAGAATAGGGTTTACACTCTTTTAAGTCACTGATGCATGGAGGAGATCAGACCACGTGCCCTCTTGAATTATTTATCCATGCGAGGGTCATGTCTATAGTCAACCCTACACTATCATTTTAGAAACTTATCATTGCCCATAATAAAAAACTATACAATCGACTTTTGTATAAAGAACTATATCATTTGCAAATCGATTGCATTAAGGCTCTCCATCATTGCTAATATTGAATCTATGTCATCGATTATAGATTAAAGGTGTATAAACCTTGTTAATAATATGATCACAAATTTCAACCATAGTATAAACAATTACAAATGATGATTCTCATGTCTACTTTGCCAACGACCTTTGGATGGTTCTTATTTTTGCTTACAAACTCAATTATATGATTGTTTGTGCTTTGCTTAAATCTAGCATAATATAGGGACATCTTTTATAATGTTTCTACTTTGATGTTGACCTTAGGATATAAGTTTTTAGGTAGTAAATTTACCATAGTAGTTATTATAAACTACAACTCAAAATAGTGTGGTAACTTTACTAATAGCCATCCTACTATTGTGTAAACCATGCTTAGATCAGTAAACTATAAGAATAAAACTGATAATGTGTTTTACCTTTGGTTTCGACTTTATGGAAGTGGTGGTTAGGTAGTATTCCACCTTGAGATAATTTATCTAGTTACATAAGGAAACCATACATTGGAGCTTGTAATCTTGTTTTTATAAAGAACCAAACTTATAATGTATCGTGGAAATCTATGTGGTATTGTGTTTTTACAATAATACTTGTAGCATGGCAATAATTTAGGAATCGAACTTTATAACTTGACATCTAGTAGTGCAAAAAGGATAAGCATAATTGCATACAATCAACAGATTTATAATCTTCATGACTAGTAAAGAAGAGTTGAAGTAGAGATATGTAATCTATTGGTGAACTTTACCTTTGAAAATCATAGGAATACATTCATGCATAAAAAGTAGTACATTTGAGCATTATACATAACAATAGCAATATGATCATGTTACAATAAAAGTAATTGTATGTCAAGAGCTTGAGCTCTAAGCTCACGGGAAAAATCTATTTTGTTTAACTAAGTATGTTAAGGATAACAATCTTTATGACTAATCTATGAATATTGTCTTAGAACCAAAACTACGAAAGAAAATTACTTTACCTCATCAGATCCTTGCTTTTAAATAATCAATTTATTTACTAGCATCTTAACATGCTACAAAAATACTTCTTGCTATCATACAAAATAAACTCCTACTTGATCATTCGTTACCTACTGAACCTATAAGAACCAACAGTCCATCTGAGTTAGCATAATGCTAAGTTAGCCCCGAATTTCGAAGATAGTTTTTCACCTACTTGTCAAAAGTAAATTAATAGTCATACAAAATAAACTCCTACTTGATCATTTGTTACCTGCTGAACCTATAAGAACCAACAGTCCATCTGAGTTAGCATAATGCTAAGTTAGCCCCGAATTTCGAAGATAGTTTTTCACCTACTTGCCAAAAGTAAATTAATAGTACAGCTAGAAGCAATCTAAATGCAAGTCATTCTTGTATAACTAATAAAAATTAAATTTGTATTAGTTATTTGTATTTTGAAAATAATTAATACCAATTGTTAAACTGTTTCATTTTCCGCTAACCGCTACCAGTTATTAAACTACGTATTGAGACATTTTATGTTACCTTAAAAAATTTAAATTTTTATGAAATTTTGGGGTTATGACACAATATCCCACCATCGACGTGATTTTTACCCACTTTCATATAGTCCAAACCCCAACGTTTTTTATTTTGCACTAAACCCCCATCAAAACCCTCATTGGCATAGTTAATCCATAGGTTCATTGGCATATTTAATCCATAGGTTCATGGCATATGGAATATGCCATGAAGGGTTGTCACATAAACCATAGTATTTACAAAACTTAACATAATGTTTGCCAAGTCTTATGACTGAAGCCTATAACCCTAGGATTTACACATTATCATTTACATGTTATAAATACATATCAAAAGGATAAAAATTTTCATAGTCTCAATCCATGATAATAATGTCAACTATAAATATTCAGGTCTTACAACCCCAGTTGTGCGTAAACAATGAAAGTAGGAAAGGTTAGGCCAGGACTTTAGTCCTTTTGTCTTTGATAGACATATGATAGTGTGTTGATGTATTAGTAACTTCGGAATGTATTCACTTGTATATTTCATGTATTGTACCCCGATGTTTATTCCAGGAAGTATCTCTAATGTAATTGAGTCATGTCATACCCGGATGTTCCCATCAGGAGATTCAATAATGTAAACAAGTCATGTAAAGTCATTGTGGGTAACCCTCGTATTGTTCAAGGGTTAAAGTCCCCACAGTTATGGGGCCCTAGGGTTATTAGACTATCCTAGAGAAGTCGGTCCTAGGTGAGTTATTGTAAGTTGGGGCAATAGTCTCCACCATTGTGTTAAGGTTAACCCTCCTTATTGATTGGAGGGGCAAAGTCCCCACAGTTGTGGGGCAATAGGGCTATTAGACTCTCCAAGAGATGTTGGCTCTAGTAAAGTAATTGTTAAGTTAGGCCAACATGATGGAGTGGACATTAAGTGAACGAAAGAATATAAATAGAGAGTGAGCCTCTCTATTTATCACACACACACTCACTCATCGGGGCGCATGAGTGAGAGAGAAGAAGCTGGGATCAGAGAGAGAGACTACTGCTGTCGAGAGATCATCTTTATGTTTTTGGGTTTTAATTTTGGTGTTGATTCTATCTTTGAGGAAGTTGTGGGGTTTTCTCCTTTATGGTTTCCCTGAGGAAAATTTGTGTGTCCATTGTCTCTTGTGTTTGATTGCTGTGCTTGTTATTCTCTCAGTTAAAGATCCTACAATAATGCTAGCTTGAATGATAAAAATCTAACATGGTATCAGAGCTAACCTGAGAAGAAGACATTGTGCAGCTACAGAAGCTAAGGCTTCTTATTTTTTGGGTCTCTCTCCACATTCCATGAACAAAAGTATGCTAGGATGACTCTCCATTGAAGGGCGCATCTTTCTGTTGAAGCGGAATTCGATTCCGGCCATTTTCAGTTTTTGGTGCGGGAAATTAGGGATTTCTACAGAAGAAGAATTTTTGAGTGAGCCTGACATAGGATTTCTCTCCTCATCAAAATCGAATTTTAGAGACCTGGGTCAATATTTTTGGTTGGGTGTAACTCCAGGAAAGTCAAACCCTAGTTTGACCCCGAGCTGGAAAAACCCTAAATACTAAAACTGATAAGTTTTGGTACATTAGCTATATATAGGTATTGGAGAAGTATCAGGAGCTAAAAATTTCACAAGCTGAATATAAAATCCGTATTTACATGTTTTCCAAAGTTCCGCCTCATATTATCTATATTATAGGAGATATGATCCCTCCAAGTTAGGGTTTCAGCCTCTTCCAGGATTCATCCCTAAACAGGACATTTGGGGAGAATTCCTATAGATAGGGCTATAAAGGTCCAAATGAAATTTTTGAAGATGTTCTAGAATGGGAACAGAATTTCATTTCTGTGGTAGAAGTTTTAGACTTTGACTATGAAACTGTGACACGTGGAAGGCAGTACAACTTCACTATGCTGAACAGTCTTGAAACAGGTCACCTTGGGAAAACGATCATAAGTCCCAATTGGTGAAACCAATTCTAATGAAAACTATGGTGTTGGAATAGGAATAGGAGAGGCTACCTCACTACAAATTTTTAGACCTGGAGGAGTCATAATTTCAGAGATACCTCAGAAAAAGTAGCAGAAATTTTTGCAAAAGAAATTGGTAAACTAGGGCTTCCTGTTCTGGGAGCTTCCCTCCACTGTTTTCAGAAAATGAGTACATTGAAAATATCATCTTGAAGAGGCCTATATTTCTATCCAATTAGATCTGAAAGATTCCAAGTTTTCAAAATTAGGGTTTCTTTGACAGACCCTAGATCAACCAACTCTGGAACTAGGACAGACACCTCAAATCGTTAAGATCTAATCTTTTGCTATTTTCATTTGAGGTTCTCATTTCAAAGTGATCTATCACATTAGCTTGATGATAATCTTGGTGAAGTTGACAAATTCCAAGAATGGAAGTATATGATCTCTCTAAAGAAAATGAATTGGACACCTACATGAGTAGAGAGGTTCTAGTTCTAGAAGGAGATGAGGCTCAAAGCCTTACACAAGAAGAACTTGGTCAAGGCTAAGAAGACCATTGCTGATTCAATCATGGATCACCTTATACCACAAGTGTCTTCCCTAAAGACACCGAAAGAGATGTTTGACTCCTTGACCAAGCTATTTGAAGGGAAGAACATAAATCAGAATATGAATTTGAGAAAACAGTTGAAGAATGTGAAGATCCAGAATGCAGAGACCATACAATCATACTTTATGAGGGTCTCTCAAATCAAAGAACAACTTGTAGCAGTAGAAGAAGAAGTGGAGAATGCAGAAGTGGTGATATCTACCTTGAATGGCCTCCTAGGATCATGGGATTCATTCATGCGAGGAATGTGTGCCAGAAGGAAGTGGTTACTTTCAGCAGACTCTGGGAAAAGTACACACAAGAAGAAGCTCGACTCATAATAAGAGAAAAGAAGATGGGAAGATCAAGCTCTCATGATTCAAAGAAGATCCCTCAAGTGATGGGGAATATGAAGAACTCAACTCTTGAAGAACCTCTTATCCATCTTAGCATTTGGATAAGTAACGATGCTATTATGAATGAAGAAGATGATGAAGCTGAAGGCTTAAGAAGGAGTCTACCCACAAAACAAATAAAGATAAGTATTCAATTGTCATTTCATGATATTATTTTGTTATGCGTTTGCTTATATTCAGTTGATGTATTATGCATGATAGAATGTTTGCATTAATGACAGTATACTACTAATACATATGTGATGGGTAAGTAGCTCATGGTGCTATAAAACTCTCCATTGCTACTTATATAGAATGAAACCTATTTGCTGACATATTGGATTAGTGCACAATCTCAATGTTGTCCTGGTAGAGATGGAAGGCATCTAGAAAAGTTTCGTGAGATAGATGAATGTTGTATTGGCTAAAGTAGTTGCATGATCATATATTTATGCATAAGAATTTGCCATTATGAATATTCCTTATGAAATGTTTCTAACCATACAACTAATGCATTTGACTTGTAAGAAAGATCGTGTAAAATCGCCTACAAGCAAAGAAGGATGAGACTTGTTCTGAAGAACAAGTGATGACCATTCAAGAGGAAGAATAATATGACGAATGCAGTGACATCATTGATGCAGAACCTTCCAGCTATGAAGAAGTAACCAAGAATAAAGGGAAGACCAGTTCAAGAAGAATGATGTCTAGGATGCAGTATCGATACATGAAGGGAAGTTCGTAGTTCCATAATGCAGTAGATGGAAACATCGTGGGATACAAGGCAAGATTCGTAGCATGAGGCTTCTCATGAAAAGAAGGCATAGACTATAAAGAGACATTTGCAGCCAGTGGGAGTTGAGACACATGACAGGAAGAATCATGTGTGCAAATGAAAGAAGGCCTTGTAAGAGTTTAGAAGACACCCATGGGATAACATATACATGATGAGCTTGATGAAGATCTTAACCTTTGTTACAAGGTTGAAGATGAAAGCCTATAGAAGATGACAAGCTCACAAATGGGTGTGAGAAGAAATTTTGAAAAAGTTCAAGACAGAGGATCTTGGTATCCAGTGATCCTAGATGGATACATAGAATATTAGTAGTAGAAGAAGCTACTTGTCACTTCGGTACAGAATGTTTCAGTGCATAGAGTACGAAAGACAAAGGGAGAATGATGGTTCGATTCAGAGGGAGTGACTGTAGAAGATCTTGAGGTTAGACATGGTACGATAGGATGGACATGGTACGACAGGATGGACAGATTACTGATAACTCTAGGCTTTACTAAAAGTAAACAGATTCCAAACTTTTCTTCAAGGTTGAAGACGGAAGACTAGTGATGCTCCTGTTATATGTCGATGACTTGTTCCTAACAGAAAAGAAGTAAAGTTTCAAGAAGGAGACTTGCTTCCGAGTTCTAAATTAAGGACTTGGGTATGATGCACTATTTTCTAGGCATGGAGGTGTGGTAGAATATAGATGGAATCTTCTTCATACAAGGGAAGTATGCAGTAGAGATCCTGAAGAGGTTCGGGATGATGGACTGCAAGGCCATAACCACACCTATGGCATCGAACCTAAAGCTATTGAGTGATGCTTCATCAGAAGTGGTTGATGCTACGATGTATTGTCAAATGATTGGGTCCTTGATGTACCTGACGAACATGAGACCAGATGTTTGCTTTGATGTGAACACCTTGATCCAGTTCCTGATAGATTCGAGACATGTTCACTTTAATCCTGCAAAGCATATTCTGTGGTACCTAAAGGGTACAGTTGATTATGGGCTCAAGTATGAGGCGAATCAGAAGATTAACCTAGAAGTTATGTTGATTCAGATTGGGAAGGAAATGCCATCGATAGGAAGAGCACTTTAGGGTGTTGCTTTAGTATGGGATTAGGTGTGATCTCTTGCTTTAGGAGGAAGTAGTCCTGTGTGGCACTGAGTACAACTGAAGTAGAGTATGTTGTAGCTTGTTCAGTTAGTTGTGAGGCAGTATGGCTAAGGAAGCTACTGTCTAATTTATTTGATCTCCAGTTGGATGGTACTTGTATACGTTATGAAAACCAGAGTTGTGTGAAGTTGCCTGAGAACCCGGTTTTCCATGACAAGTCAAAGCATATCGAGATCAAATATCACTATATCAGGGATATGGTGCAGAGAGGAGTAGTGAAGCTCCAGTATGTTGCAACGGATGAATAGATAGCTGATGTGTTGATGAATCCATTGGCCAGAATGAATTTTGAATACTTCAGGGAGAAGCTTGGTGTTCTCTAGTTCAAGGTTCCCTCCAAGGGGAAGCGATGAGTCCATGAGCCATTTTGACATGGTGAGAGAATTGGTTCCTTCCATGGTCAGATGTAAGGGCTGAGCCATTATGTCATGGTGAGATGATTGGTTCCTTCCATGGTCATATGTGAGTGTTGAGCCATTTTGATGTGACTGTAGGATTGGTTCCTACATGATCAGATATAAGTGTTGAATGCCATTCTATGAATGGAGGCACCTGGTCAATTACCGGGAATACTCAGCCTAGAGCCGAGGGCCATTCTGATGTGACTGTGGGATGTGTTCTCACATGATCAGATGTAAGTGTAGGGCCATTATGATGTGACTGTGGGATGTGTTCTCACATGATCAGATGTAAGTGCAGAGCCATTCTGGGGAGACTGTGGGGTGTGTTCCCACATGATCAAATATAAGTTGGGGAGCCATTCTAGTATGGTTTCAGGATGTGTTCCCCACATGGATGGATATAAGTGCTAATCCCTTCTAGCATGGATACGGGATGTGTTCCCCACATGGCTGCATATTAGTGTTGAGCCCTTCTGATATGGTTCTTGGATGTGTTCCTCCCATGGTCAGATATAAGTGCTGATCCCTTCTGATATAGTTCTTGGATGTGTTCCTCCCATGGTCAGATATAAGTGTTGAGCATTTTCGATATGGTTCTTGGATGTGTTCCTCCCATGATCAGATGTGAGTGCTAGGCCTTTCTGACAGGGTTGTGGGATGTGTTCCCACATGGTCAGATGTGAGTGCTGGGTGTGCCTTTATGACATGGTGTTGGATGTGTTTCTCCCATGGTCAGATGTAAGTGTTGGGTGGGCCATTCTGACTTAGGGTTAGATATAAGTGCTGAAGAAGACCTACATGGAGGCTGGGCCTACAACTAGCATGAAAAAGGGCTGGCTCTATAGAACTTCCCATGACATGAAGAATCATGAGATAGCACTAGTGATGATGATCCAGATCAAGTGATGATCTAGATCCAGTGATGATGTCCTTGAGATGATCCAGATCGAGTGATGATCCAGATCCAGTGATGATGATCCATATCAAGTGATGATACAAATCCAGTGATGAAGATGACTTGAAGATGAAGATAACTTGAAGATGAAGATGACTTTAAGATCAATATGACAAGATGATCTAGTTAATACAGAGAAGAACAGTGCTGACAAATTGTGTCGAGATAATACCTTCCTAGTTAATAAGGAGTGTTGATGTATTAGTAACTTCGAAATGTATTCACTTGCATATTTCATGTATTGTACCTCAATGTTTATTACAGGAAGTATCTGTAATGTAATTGAGTCATGTCATAACCCGATGTTCCCATCGGGAGATTCAATAATGTAAAAAAGTCATGTAAAGTCATTGTGGGTAACCCTCCTATTGTTTAAGGTTTAAAGTCCCCGCAGTTGTGGGGCCCTACGGTTATTATAACATCCTAGAGAAGTCGGCCCTAGATGAGTTATTGTAATTCGAGGCAATATTACCCACCATTGTGTTAAGGTTAACCCTCCTTGTTGATCGGAGGGGAAAAGTCCCCACAGTTGTGGGGCACTAGGGTTATTAGACTCTCCTAGAGATTTTGGCTCTAGTAAAGTAATTGTTAAGTTAGGATGATATGATGGAGTGGACATTAAGTGAATGAAAGAATATAAATAGAGAGTGAGCCTCTCTATTTATCACACACACACACTTATTCACTGGGGCACATGAGTGAGATAGAAGAAGCTGGGATCAGAGAGAGAGACTACTACTATCGGGAGATCATCTTTATGTTTTTGGGTTTTACTTTTGGTGCTGATTCTATCTCTGAGGAAGTTGTGGGGTTTTCTCCTTTATGTTTTCCCCAAGGAAAATATTTGTGTCCATTGTCTCTTGTGTTTGATTGCTGTGCTTGTTATTCTCTTAGTTAAAGATCCTAAGATAATGATAGCTTGAATGATAAAAATCTAACATAGTTTAGCACACATAGCATGTTGTAGGCTTTCACATTTAGTTTTTGTAGCTAGATTCCGCCAACGATTTAACTTGGACAAAAAGGGGAAGTTTGCATGACTTCAACAATGAACTAAGTAAACCATGTAAGAACATGTGTAACCATTTACCTCTCCTAGTGGTTACTTAAGGGATACAAATCCTGTCACTCCACCCCTTGACAGTTAAAAGCAAGTCATAAATTTCCATAATAAATCCATAAACAATGAACAAAACAGATAACCGGGAAGTAAGATACAACTGAATGAGCATACGTACATGTATGATAAAAAGTAATCACTAGAAGAGTAATCATTTAAACCAGTTCGAGTAATATAAACATAGTACAGAATTACATTAGCATTACATAGGAAAGCACATAGAAAGGTAAGGACATATTACGACACTTAGACTTAGTAAGCAATGACTGACATATTCCACAAAAAATGAATTAATGTCCAGAATAGGTAGAATTTAACTAGCCTACATTTTTTTTTAAATTTTTTGGGGACATTACAAGTGGTATCAGAGCCTAGTTTCAACACTAAGAGACCTAATGGGTGTACGAAACATTCGTTGCAGAAAATAAATTATTTGTTTGAAATTTTGTAACTAACAAAAAATTTCTTGTTATTAAAATTTTAAATTGGAGGATTCAAAGAACAGTTCAGATCATGAACACAGAAAAAGACAATAGTCGACAAGGAAAATTGAATACGCCCACATGGGAAGAAGAACTGAGGGTTGAATTAAATTCTGATATATTGAAAACCATACAAATTCTTCAAGCATAATTACAGAGTTTCAAGGATGATAATATGAATGAAAGAAAAGAACAACAAGCAATTAATGAAGGTTTTTTGCGGAACATGACGAGAGGAAGCTCGTAGGGAAAGCCCACTCATTCAACCAACAAGTTCAAGAGAGATTTATTTCATAAACAGGCCACTAGACCAAAGGAAGAAGGGAAAGAAGCACACACCCTTGAACCTACAGAAAGAGACTAACACAGTATTTCTAGTGATAATTCCCTTTTTTCCTTGCAGAAAGAAACAGAGGAATTATGACAAGCTCTAAGGGGAGTTCATAAAGATAAGAGCCCCAAACTATGAAGGGTAGATGAACACCATGGAAATGTTTAGGTACACAGGGTACTTCCAAAACACCGAACACCTTCAGCAACTGCTTCACACAAATAGATCACAGATCAACACACCAATGTTTGTCACATGGTTAAAACCCTTGAGAGGGAAATAGTCCATGGCCCCAGCTAAATAGCTACTTGGAGCAATTTATTATGCAAAAGAAAGAAAGTTACATGAGCTTCTCATAATCGATCAACTAGCCAAGGACCCTCTATGCTCTTTAAATAGAGATCATAGACCGATCAGGTGTCAAGCCACGGATCAACGGTAGGTATGATATAAGAGAAGTTGAACTTTCGAATTACTCTATGTCTAGAACATATCGTAACCGTTGGATTAGAATATTTACAAACTCATACTAATGCATACTAAAGAAACACACTTTTACCTAACGGATATATTACACAAGTTGATCTTAACTAACTCCTAAGTGTCTAAATATCCTAACATCCCCCCTTAAGAACAACTTGGGATAGGATTGAAGGATTTACAAAAGTGACACTATTAGGAGAAGGAAGGAGGCATTAGAGCCTATCCCCCCTTAAGGACACATTCCTGAACTCCTAACATAGTCCGAAGTTTAGAAAACTTCGCTTCTGTAAGAGACTTGGTGAAGATGTCTGCAACTTGATCATCTGTTGGGCAATAGAGCACTTCAATAACACAATCATGAACAATATTTCTGATGAAGTGCATGTGTATCTCAATGTGTTTGCTACGCTGATGTAGAACTGGATCTTTGGCAAGCTTGATGGCACTTTGATTGTCACACCAAAGTGGGGTAGGCTGCTACTGCTCGAATCCAAACTTTGAAAGGATCTGTCAAAGCCATACAGCTTCCTGACTGGCATTAACTGCGGCTCGATATTCTGCTTCTGCTGAAGAAAGAGCAAGTGCTTGTTGTTTCTTACAAGCCCAAGTGATAGGTATAGATCCCGTACTGAAAAAATAACATGTAGTAGACTTCCGATCATCAGGATCACCGGCCCAATCTGAATTAGTGAAACCAACCAAAAAAGGTTTCCCCCTATACTGTAATGAATCCCAAAATGAATTGTACCTCGAATATATCCAAGTATTCTTTTTGCTGCTTTCCAGTGAATTTCATGAGGAGTTTGCATATAACGGACAACACGACCAATGAAAAACGAAAGGTCAGGACGGGAATGAGTCAAGTATAAAAGACTACCAACAAGCTGACGATACAAGGTGGCATCTACTTTAGGGGAAGTACAAGTGGTAGAAAGTTTGACTCCAGACTTGAAGGGAGAAGGGGCTGGTTTATAATCTTCCATGTGGAAGAAACGAAGAAGGTCACAAGCATACTTAGACTGGGAAAGAAAGATTCCTTCTTTGGTTTGCAAGACTTGGAGACAAAGAAAATAATGCAATTGTCCTAAGTCTGACATTTCAAAATTTTGCTTAAGACTGGATTTCACATGGGTTATAAGGTTAGGGTCACTACCAGTAAGGATAAGATCATCAACATAAAGAACAAGTATGATGAGATGGTTTCCTACTTTCTTGGTATAGACATTGGGGTCAGAATGGCATCTAGAAAAACCAGTGTGAAGGAGAAAGCTATCCATTTTGGCATACCAAGCTCTAGGAGCTTGCTTAAGGTCATATAAGGATTTCTTAAGGAGACAAACAAGGCTAGAGTTATTCTGAACATATCCAAGAGGTTGTTACATGTAAATTTCCTCATGTAAATCACCATGTAAGAAGGCATACTTGACATCCATTTGATGGACTTCCCAATTATGTAAGGCTGCAAGGGAAAGAACAAGGCGGATGGAGTTCATTTTTGCTACAGGGGCAAAGGTTTCATTGTAGTCAATGCCTTCAACTTGGGAAAAACATTTGGCAACTAACCTTGCCTTAAGTCTTTCAACACTTCCATCTGATGCATACTTAGTTCTGTAGACCCATTTACATCTGAAAAGTTTTCTTCCTTTTGGAAGAGGATCAAGATCCCAAGTATTGTTCGCCATAAGGAACAGTATTCTTCATCCATAGCTACATCCCAATCTGGATTTCCTGAAGCTTCTGCAAAAGTTTCTGGATCATGATTCTCAGAAACTTGAGCCAAAAGAGAAGAGGCTCGCTGAAACTGAGAATGTGTTCGACGTTGATCTCTAGGATCACCGGCAAGATCACTAGCTGCTTCACATGTTGAACGGACCCATCGAGGAAGTATTGGTGCTGGTGCAATTGGAGGAACATGAGCAGGCGGAGGTGGATTTTCATCCTCACTGTCATCATCAGAAATTGGAGTTGGAAACCTATCAATGAAGCCGGAAGAAGAAGAAGAAGAAGGCACAATCACCGAATCAGGCTCACAAGCCAAAGATGGCACACTCGCCAAGTTAGGCTCGCAGGCCAAGATATTTTCATCAAATTTAACATATCTTCTAATGATTATATCATGAGAATGTGGCTGAAGAAGTCTATAACCTTTTACATCTTCAGAATATCCAACAAATATGCACTTTTCACTTTTAGGCTGCAATGCTTTCCATTTTTCATCCGGAATGTGAGCCCATGCTTCACAACCAAACACACGAAAGTGACTTACATCTGGTTTAATTTTACTCCATGATTCTTCCGGTGTTATACCTTGTAAAACTTTAGTGGGTGTGCGATTAACTATGTAATTTGCACAATTTATGGCCTCAACCTAATATTGAAGACTTAGTCCCTTAGATTGGATCATACAATTAGCCATTTCTTTTAAAGTGCGGTTTTTTTGTTCAGCTACACCATTTTGTTGTGGTGTATATGGAACAGTGTGCTGTTGTTGGATTCTTTGTTCATTGTACAAAGTAGTGAACTTGTTGTTAACATATTCTCCTCCATTATCAGATCTTAACTTAATAATTTGATGACCAGATTGTTTTTCAACAAGGGCCTTGTAGGCGAAGAACATGTTAAATACTTCGCTCTTAAGAACTTTTAGGAAGTAAACCCAAGTGCATCTAGAGTAGTCATCAATGAAAGTTAAGAAATATTTGAAACCAGAAAATGATGCAGATGGAAGAGGACCACACAAGTCACTATGCACAAGCTCCAAAGGAACCGAGGCGTGCCAAGATGCACGTTTGTCAAAACTGTTCCAATGCTGTTTTTCGAGTACACAACTGGAACAAACACCATCCTTGCAAGATACCATTGTAAGACCAGTCACCATATTGTATTTACATAGTTGTTGCAATGAGCGATATATTAAGTTACCAAATCGTTCATGCCAAATTTTGCTCAATTTATCACTATGAGCAACAAAAACTGAAGAAAAAGGTGATGACCCAAAGTTGTTAAATTTGTACAACCTGGTAATATCATCAACAGTTCCAGTAGCAAGGACATTTTGAGGATTTTTAAAACCATTGATTACAACTTGGTGAGGTGTAAACGTCACAGTTTTACCTTCACCTGAATGAGTAATTTGACAGACTGATAACAAATTGCAGGAAATTTTTGGAACACATAGTACATCACTGAAATGACCATTTTCTATTGGAACTGTTCCAGATCCTACAACACTTAGAGATCTATCATCACCAACAAATATTTGTTTGGTGTTACATTCATGCATAGTAGAAAAGATGGCTTGATCCTTAGCCATATGATAAGATGCTCCAGAATCAATGAGCCATTCATTTGAAGTAGAAGAAGAAGATGCAGTATAAGAGTAACCAGAAGCACAAAGTGCATGTCCATGAGAGTTAGATTCTGAAGACGAATCTAGGCTGATGTGGTGCTTCTTTATTGCTGCTTCCAAGGTTGCCGTCTTCTTAAAACATTTAGGTTCATCATGATTATCTTTCCCACAAAAATTGCAATGACGCTTAGTCTTCTTTCCTTTTTGCTTGGATACTTTGTCATTTTTTAAAAGAGGAGCTGATTGAGAGGGTTTGGGACCCTTGTTGTTTGGCTTATTATTGCAAAAATTCTATTTCTTGGGAGGCTCGGACTTTTCTTTCTGTTGGGACAATAAGGCTTTCCCAGATGTATCTGCATTGTTAATTATTCTAAGATGAATGAACTTATCTTGCTCTCTAATTAAGGAATCACAAAAGGATTCAAGGCTAGGCTCTTGATAGCTAGCTGCAGTCAAGGATTCTTTCATGGAGTAGAATGTAGATACAAAAACAAAATATGTAGGTCCAAGTTTTGAAAGAATATGATAAATACATTGTTTGTCTTCTTTCTCAATCTTGCAATCGGCACATAATAGTCTAAGAGTTTTATACTTAGATAAATAGTCTTGAATGCATGAAAAATCATTTGGATTCAAGGAAAGCAACTCATTGTCAAGTTGATGACCCCGAATTTCATTGTGTTTACCAAACATAGATTCCAACTTTTCCCAAGCTTGATTAGGTTCATCAATTCCAGATATGTGGAATCGCAAATCAGTAGAGATTGACATCCCAATCAATCCACGAGCTTCATCACATCAATTTGCCAATTTAATTTTCTTATCATCATTAGTGGGTTCTATTTCTTTCCCTGAGGTTATCCTGAAAACTCCCCTACTTCGCAGAATATCCTCCATACGATATTTCCATGAGAAATAGTTAGAACTTGTAAGTATAATATCACAAGGGGTGGCCATACTATAAAATAATGGCTAAAATAATAGAAACTAACTATCTGGATGCAAAGAGCTTGAAAAAATATGCAGTTTTAAAAAAAACGACACTTAAAACTGATTCCGGATGATGAAGTTATGCTTGATCAAAGAAAGTGTTGAATATGTCCCCAATAGTGACATGGCAGATATTAACTTGACCAACTAAAAAAAGAAGCCCCCTCTTCCCAAGATCAACCTTTGACAATCACTTTTACAATAAAGTTGCTTTGAAGTGAATCACTTTTGTAGAATAAGTGATGTTCACTTTTACAATAATGTGACTTTTAAATAGTGCGACAATAAATTAAAAGACTTAAGTGACTCACTTTTATTTTATTTTATTTATGTGAGATGACTTTTACAATAAAGTAACTTAAAAATAGAAGTTGCATGCACTAAAAAGTAGTTTGATAAGACTTGAACTCAAGACTTATCAAGGTGTAAAGCAACTTTGGACCAAATGAGCTAAGTTTAAAAGGTACGTAAAAGTATGGAAAGAGGAAGGGGGATTTTTTTTTTTTACTTTTCTCTCTCATTTTCTGTGTTTGCTTTATTTTCCTACAAATCACAAAAAAAAATGAAAAACAAAAACAAAAAAACTTTTTCCACACAATGGGGTTAGATCTTGGTTAGCTTACCCGGAAAGTCTACGTTTTCAAGTTTTCTTGCTGTTTCTGATTTGCCGTGATTGTGCAAGGTGCACGACAAAGAGCATACGCAATTAGGGAAAACAACAATCTGAGACTAAAACATAAAATATCTAATAATAAACTGATAAAATATGAGAGATTTAAAAAAAACAAATCCGTCATTGTAACATTATACCTTCAGATTTGCTGAAATTGGTGTTTCTGGAGCAAACGGAAATGGTTTTCAGTGAAACAAAAACTATTTTCTGATAGAAATGGTGCTCTAGACGCAATGGAATAGTTCCCATAGGACAAAAATGCACAAAAAATCTAGAACCAGAAACCCTTTCAAAGTTTCAGCAACACCGGTTCCAGATCTTGATCAAAACCGAAAGCGACTCTTCATAAAAGCTCTGATACCATGTTCGGGTACACATGGTACTTCCAAAAGACCAAACACCTTTAGCAACTACCTCACACAAATAGATCACAGATCAACACACCAATGTTTGTCACGTGGTTAAAATCCTCGAGAGGGAAACAGTCCACCACCCCAGCCAAATAACTACTTGGAGCAATTTATTATGCAAAAGAAAGAAAGTTACATGAGCTTCTCATAATCGATCAACTAGCCAAGGACCCTCTATGCTCTTTAAATAGAGATCATAGACCAATCGGATGTTAAGCAATGGATCAATGGTAGGTATGATCTAAGAGAAGTTGAACCGTCGGATTACTCTGTCTAGAACATATCGTAACCGTCGGATTATAATATTTACAAATGCATACTAAAGAAACACACTTTTACCTAACAGATATATTACACAAGTTGATCTTAACTAACTCCTAAGTGTCTAAATATATTAATAGGAAAAAAGATGGAGAATGGCTTCGCGGTATGAGAAAATAATTTCAACTACACAACTACTTGAGTGAGATGAAATCCCGTTTAGCCATCTAAAATTTAAATGGAAAAGCAGCTAGATGGTGGAGAGACCTAAAGCATACCAAGAAAGATGAGGTAAAATAAATACGATGGAGTAACTTTCGCAGAATTTTTCAGGAAAAATACATGTATGAAAGATCTTTGATAGAAAGGTGAAAGAGTTTCACGAGTTAAGGATGGGTTCCATGACTATGGATGCTTTTATTAACAGATTTTTGGATCTGTTACATTATGTGCCATACATAAAGGATGAGAAAGTGAAAATACAATAGTTTTTAGGATGTCTTCCTCCCAACTTTTGGGAGATGATTGAATTTGACATGCGTAAAACATTGGATACCACACTGCACAAAGCTAGGCTTTGTTATGAGCATGGGAAGCTGAGGCAAGAAAACATCAATAGAAGTAGAGACAAGTCTAGGACCTTCTCGGACAACCGCAAACCAGTTTTCAACCCACCGTCTTACAAAAAATAGAACAACAGTTTGCCAGCCAATAAGAACTTTAACAAGAGAGGTATGAAGCCATATGTACCAGCTTCAAATGCTAACAAACCAGGAGCAAATGGGGGAGCCAATGTTTCCCTGCTGCAAATCAAATGCTGGAAATTCCAAGGGAGCCATTATGCCTGGGATTGTAAGAACAAGACCAATGTAGTCTTGCGCAACTTACAAGAAAAACCAATGGTCACAGGACATAGGTGGAACTCCTAGGATTTATGCAGTCTTGGATGGTTGAAAGGCAGACCATCAAGCTACCATGGTTGAGATAGAAGGTAAGGTTTTCAACACTTCTCTTTCAATATTGATTGACCTCAGTGCTTGCCGAAGCTATGTATCACTTAAAATTGTTGATTTATGTAAACTAAACAAGGGTAAACACGCAAAACTTTGGCTGGTGCAATTAGCCACAGGTACGAAACGAAAGGTTTTCGAAATAGTTAGATATTGTGAGGTAAACCTGAATGGTTTTCTTGCTAAGATAAATATGAAAATTCTACCATTAGGATCGTATGATATACTTATCGGCATGGACTGGTTGGAACAACACCATGTCATGCTCGATTGTTTACACAAGTCAATATTGTGTACAGATATCTAAGGGAATCAGGTAAAGATTCAAGGAATACCTAAGAAAGTTTCTGTAAGGCATATATCTGCTTTACAAAGAAAGAATTGCATTAGGAAATGTTGCAAGTTGTTGCAGCTAACATCCAAGACATAGAAGTTGAAAGAGAACAACACATCGAGTACTTTCCAGTTCTCATAGACTTCATGGATGTGTTTCTTGAGGATATACCAGAATTACCACCGAAACGAGACTTAGATTTTTCCATAGAACTGACACTAAGGTCAGTTTCGGATTCAAAAGCCCCTTACTAAGTATGTCCCCTTGGGAAGAAAAGATAATTTTTGTAAAGAAGAAGGACAGTATGATGCGGATGTGCATCGATTATCGCTAACTTAACAAGATGACCATTAAGAACTGATACCCACTCCCTAGGATCAATGACTTGTTCGATCAAGTAGGACGAGCCAAGATATTTTCAATGATCGACCTGTGGCCCAAATACCATTAGGTACAAATCTGCGATGAGGATATTCATAAAACCTCCTTTCGTACAAGGTATGGCCACTACGAGTTTATAGTAATGCCATTTGGGATGACCAATGCACACGCGGACTTTATGTGTATGATGAACAATATATTCAATAAATACCTGGATAAATTTTTTTTGGTCTTTATAAACGACATCTTAGTTTAATCTAAGAGTAAAGAGGAACATGAGGAGCATCTCTGCATAGTGCTACAGGTGTCACGAGAACACTAGCTCTATGCCATGTTTAGTAAATGTGATTTTTACAAACCATAGATACAATACTTGGGTTATATCATCTCCGATAAGGGGATAGTTGTGGACTCGAAAAAGATTAAATCTATAGAGGATTGTCCTACCCCCACTAGTGTAACCGCCATTAGGTCCTCTTTGGGATTAACCGGTTACTACCAAAAGTTCATTGAGAAATTTTTGAGGATAGCTTGTCCCATGACCACTTTGCAAAAGAAGGCGAACAAGTTCTTATGGACGGCCAAGTGCGAGGAAATTTTTCAAAACCTTAAACAGATTTTGACGACTGCACCAATACTATGAATTGCGGATCCCGATGGGGATTTTGTTATTTTCATGGATGCAAGCAAGGAAGGGATCAGATGATTCCTCTTATAGAATGATTGTGCAATCTATTATGAATTGTAGAAATTAAAAGAAAACGAACATAAATACCCCACCCATGGTCTTGAGTTAGCAGCCATCATCTACGCCTTGAATATGTGGATGCACTACCTCATGGGGAAGAAATTTCTTCTGAAAACATACAATATAAGTATGAAGTATTTATTTGAGCAACCGGATCTAAATTTTGGGCAGGCTAGATGGTTGGATTTCCTTAGCGAGTATCATTTTGAGCTAAAGCATATAAAGGGAAAGGAGAACATAATTGTTGATGCTTTAAACAGACGAGCTCATATGTTATATGAGGTGACTTTAAGTCAAACCAATTCAGATTTACATAAGAGGATTATAACGGCCAACGGAGTTGACCCTTTCTATGTTGAAATCCTTAAGAAGGTCCAAGAGGACAAGTTGTTTCAATAGCAAAAGGAGTACAATATAGACGAAGTAGCTTTATTGTGGTCCAAAGAAATATTGTATGTTCCGGAAGGAGGGAACATTAGGTCCAACATCCTCATGAAATTTCATTAGACACCCTACTAGGGGAATCTAGGATATCAAAAGATGATATCCGTAATAAAGAAAAACTTTTTTCGGCATAAGTTAATGGCCGACACATCGTTGTTTAGTGACAAAATGTCAAGAATTCTAGCTGGTAAAAGCTGAGCACTAGCATCCTTCGGGATTGCTACAGCCATTTCCCATTCCAGAATGGAAGTGGGAGGTCATTAGTATGGATTTTATTACGGGTCTACCGAAGAGTAAAAAGCAAAATGAATCTATATTTATAGTATTTAACAAATTGTCAAAAGTAGAACACTTCATTCCAGTGAAGTCGATGTACAAGGCAATACACATTGATGACATATTCTTAAGGATATATTTAGATTGCATGGGATACCCAAGGAAATCATCTCATATCGAGATACAAAGTTTATCAGGAATTTTTGGAGATCCTTATTCTCTAGATTAGAGATGCAGTGGATATTTAGTACTAGTTACCACCTGCAGAGAGATGGGCAGACATAACGGATAAACCAGATTGTAGAAGGCATGCTTAAGATGTATGTCATGAACAACCTCACCAAGTGGGAAGATTACCCACATCTTGCAGAGTTTGCATATAACAATGGATACTAGACCAACGCCAAGATGAGTCCCTTCAAGATACTCTATGGACGGAAGTATAGAACACCAGTTACTTGGGATAGCCCAGTGGATCGTCTCATATTAGGTCTTGAATTACTGAAGAGCTTGGAACAATTGGTTACCAAGGTCCAACTGAACCTTAAAGAAGCACAATACCTCCTTAAGAGTTACGCGGATAAGAAAAGAAAAGATAAATATGATCAGATAGGTGACGATGTGTACTTTAAAGTAAAATAAAAAATAAGCTCATTGAGCTTGGGAAGGTGTGGAAACCTAGCACTAAGATTTTGTGGACCCTTTGAGATATTGGCCAAGAGAGGGCCAGTGGCATATGAACTAGCTTTATCTACTCACATAAGAGTTCATAATGTTTTCCACGCATCCTTATTAAATAAATATGTATATGGTACTAAACATGTGATTGATTGGTCCTTGTTACAAGTGGAACCTGAAGGGGAGTTTATACATGAACCCATTCATATACTAGACAAGAGAGAGGTGCAACTAAGGAAGTGCACCATAGTCCAGTTGAAAGTGCAATAGAAACACTTTGAGTCCGATGAGGATACTTGGGAGAATGAAGCCACCATGCGAGAGGCTTACCCTGCCTTGTTTCATGATTTCATTCTGAGTCCCTAGAACACCAGGGACGATGTTTTTCTAAGCGGGGAGGTATATAATATCTTGAAATTTTGAACTAACACCTATGGGCATAAAACCCATTGCTTATGAAGTTGCTTTGATGTTTTATTTTGTATATTGGGCATAAGACCCCACTGCACATGAGAATGTTGATTTGTTTGATATATTTGGCATAAGCCAATTGCATATTTTTTATTTATATGATTTCATGTGTTGGGTGTGGACCCTATAGAACATAATTGATGAGATGTTTGTGTTGAGCACAAGCTCTGAGGCACATGAGTATTTGATGTTTTGTGTTGAGGGAGAAGCTTTGGAGCACATGAGTATTTGATGTTTTGTGTTGAGCAAGAAGCTCTGAAACACATGAGTATTTAATTTTTGTGAGAGCGAGAGGTTCTGGAGTGCATGATTGTTTTAATGTTTGTGTTGAGCGAGAGGATCTGGAGCACATGATCTATGAAACCTTTGTTTTGAGCAAGAAGCTCTGAGGCACATGAAAAGATAAGAATTGGAGGTGTTGGGAATAAGCCCTGGAGCATTCCAAGTTGATGTTGAGCATAATCTCTGGAACATTGGATCCTCAGCCATTGTATCCCTAGGTGTATCCTACAAATACATAATAGCATTAGTTTTGAGCGAGGAGCTTTGAAATTGCACTAAGTTTGTAACTCCTTGTTTTTTAACGATGAGTATGATTTTTGGATAAATGCTAGGAGTTACTGAAAAATTAATATGTTGAGTGAAAATGACTATTATAAAACATTGATTGCATCTTACTTATTTTTAAGTGCTTAAATGAAATTTCGAATTTATGTATCTCATCAAGTACTGAAGAACTACCATGTTCAATGAGGTAATCCAACATGCAAGGAGGTTTACAGTTGCCTAACTTAGTTGACCTAAACTCTACTTGAAGGACTTAATAAAGAAGTGACTATAAGCTAAAAATAAAAGTGTCATGTGATTAAGGATCATGTTATATGATACCTAAAGTGAAATTGATAACAATGATATATATAAATATATAGTTTATACATGATATGTATAAAAGAGTAAGCAGAAATAATAATACTAGTAACTATGAATAATAATGAAACGATTTAAATATTATTATTATTACTAATGTTAATTAAATATTGAATACCTACAAGATTCAAAGTAGGAACTAGTCAAAAGTTCCTAAGATAAATTTAAATAAATATTAAATTTACCTAAATTAAGTAAAAATGGTTATTTCAAGAAAACGAATGATTCTTCATTTAACAACCTCTTTTCTTGAAAAGTTTGTCTATAAAAACCCAAGCCAAAGAGAGGCATGGGGATCTTTTGATTATTCCATAATTCTACCTGATTATTCTCAAGAGAGTTCTTGGAGAGAATTTTTCCCAAGAGAAAAATAAAACTGATACAGAACCTGTTATCCCAAATAGGGAAGCCTTACCTTAGGATCTCTAAGCTACTTTCATGTTGGAACCAACTCAGGAGGATCCAAATTGAAACTAGGAACGGTTCTAGGTCATGGTTGGGTGGAACGTGGTAGTTCCCAAGTTATTCGGTTATCTGAATAGAGGTCATAATTGTCTATGTCCTTGTTAATGTTGTGTATTTGAGTGTGCAGTGTTTCTAGCCATTAAAATAGCTTCAACTTGCACGTATGAGGTTTCTTGATCTTCCTTATAATTTACACAGGTTTTCTTATTAAATGAAGGGATTAAATTATGGAAGGATAAATAGTATCTGTCTGCTGTAGCTAGGTTATTGTGTTTACTTAAACATGGTTTTGTAGTTAAGTAACTATATATATTATTCATATTATGTAATGATAGAACATCACCTATAGCTTTATTAGTTTTCAAAACCATAGGAGAATATGGCCTCTGTCATTTCTGCATTATTCTTTCATCATTTACATGTTAAATTCAGTATTCTCTAAAGGGCATATTTGTTTTAACAAAGTCTAGATTAATTAAGCAAGCTAGATTTCTTGGTTATTGTTCAAACTTAAATACAAGAGTAGAAAAAGAGTTTATATGTATATAAACCACATTAAAATTAACTAATAGACTGTCAACCAAAGAACTATTTAAAATCCAACTCTACATCTTCCACTACTGGCAAATTACATATTGGCAACATGCTTACTATTTCACCCATCGAAACTATTATACATAACTGTGCATAAAACATGAATTTAAATACCATCTCAATACTGAAACTTAAACCATTATATCATAAATAAGATAAACATAGTTAACATAATTAAACCCTAAACCTACAAATAAACATAACAAAGATAATTATTAAATAGACCCTAAACAATATTTTCCATTATAAAATTCTCTGCATAACATGCCGGCCATCGAGACCTGTTAAGGTTCGGCCGTAGGCCTAACTATTATATCAACTATCTCTACTATTTGCTACCAAACATATGAACCAATTTTATACATAATACAAACCAATTATTAAACACCATATTCATTTAAAGGAGCTAGGATTGAATCTGTAGGCATCTCTACCAAAACAAAAACACACATGCTATATTCAAACACCAATACACACATTAGACAATCCATGATCGAATCATGTAGGCTCACAATATTTACAACAAAAAAACTAAATCAAACACTTACCGAGGAATCAAATACTGTAGGGGTCGATTTTAAACCATCAAATATAAATTACGTTAACAGAACCAAATACACAGAGTAACATCCAAAAAACTATACACATGCTGCGCATTCGCATGAAGGTTGAATCATAGCTATCAAAGCTCGACTACAAACCCCAGTCTTAAACCATAATCAAAATCACTACTCTGTCACAAATCTACATGAAATAAAACAACGAAATCTACAGGATGCGTTTCCATATTAAGGCTCATGCCCGAGAGGTAAAACCCCGCCATAATCAACATTAAAAACAAAAATCAAACCATTTTAAATGCCAAAAGAATTAAGTTAAACCCTACTATCCACACTGTTACAACCATGACTTTTACAAAATTTTATAGCAGTATGCCAAGCTAAGGATCATAGCAATAATAAACCCCAGGCACGTTAAATAAACCATATATTTCACAGTTATAAACATTTACAAGTAAAATGCACACAGTCACGATTTGACAAGGTGCCATTGGAAGCAGTGGCACTTCCATAGATTAACACATCATTTAAAACCAAAAGGCAGAGCTCTCCATTAAATTTTCAAACCATACGATTAAGATACAAAACCAAAAACGATTACAGCGCCGAGTCTTTGTCTGGACGGACATGGCTCAAATTCTCCACACTTAAACAACCATCAAAATAGTATTTACAAATGCATCCTTGGATGCCCATTATTGCAAGGGACCCATACAGTCAAACACATAACCAAATATTCACAAAATTAACCCTTTCAACATAGAGCTCAAAGCTCTATTACTCATTACATGCATAGGTAAAAAGGGCCCATGCTATTGCAGGGCTTACCCGTGGAAGGGTATCGTAGATAGTCTTGTTAACCACCAATGAGCCACAAATGGAAGCCACCCTATCACATGCAAATTGAAACAGAGCACCATTATAAGTATGCTAATCCTCAAACTGAAGCAAAAAACAATACAACACTGAAAACGAGACTGAGAGCATGCCTTTTCATCGCAGAGTGAGCCTATTATTGCACGTAGGGTTGAACCCTGAGAGACAAACCATGTAGAAAACTAAACAATAGATCCAAATGAATCCTAAACAATGATATACCAAAGCTTAGGGCTCATTTCCCCCCATCCCAAGGATCCATAAATGTGCCACCTTGTCTCCCACCATCGACGTGATTTTTACCCACTTTCATAAAGTCCAAACCCCAACGTTTGTGATTTTGCACTAAACCCCCATCAAAATACTCATTGGCATAGTTAAGCCATAGGTTCATGGAATATGGAATATTCCATGAAGTTTTATCACATAAACCATAGTGTTTACAAAACTTAACATAATGTTTTCCAAGTCTTATGACTTAAGCCTATAACCCTAGGATTTACACCTTATCATTTACATGTTCTAAATACACATCAAAATGATAAAAATTATCATAGTCTCAATCCACAATAATAATGTCAACCATAAAGATTCAGGTCTTACAACCCCAAATCTGCGTAGACAATGAAAGTAGGAACAGTTAGGATAGGACTTTAGTCCTTTTGTCTTCGATAGGCATATGATAGTGTAGCATAGATAGCATGTTGTAGGGTGTCACGTTTAGCTGTTGTAGCTATATTCCGCCAATGATTTAACATGCAAAAATAAGGGAAGTTTGCATTAGTTCAACAATGAACTAAGTAAACCAAGTAACAACAGGTGGAACCATTTACCTCTCCGAGTGGTCCCTTAAGGGATACCAATCCTGCCACTCCACCCCTTGACAGTTAAAAGTAAGTCAGAACTTTCCATAAATAAATCCATAAACAATGAACAAAACAGATAACCGGGAAGTAAGATACAACTGAACGAGCATAAGTACATGTATGATAAATAGTAATCACTAGCAGAGTAATCATTTAAAACAGTTCGATTAATATAAACATAGTGCATAATTACATCAACATTACATAGGAAAGCACATAGAAAGGTAAGGACAGCTTACGACACTTCGACTTAGTAAACAATAACCGACATATTTCGCTAAAGATGAATTAATGTCCAGAATAGGTAGTATTTAACTAGCCTACAATTTTATTTTATTTTTAAATTTTGGGGACATTACAAATGGTATCAGAGTCGAGTTTCAAAACTAAGAGACCTAATGGGCGTGCCAAACATTCATTGCAGAAAATAAATTATGTTTTTGAAATTTTCTAACTTACAAAAAATTTCTTGTTATTAAAATTTTAAATTGTAGGATTCAGAGAATAGTTTAGATCATGAACACGGAAAAATACAATAGCTGACAAGGAAAATTGAACACCCCCGCAAGAGAAGAAGAACTGGTGGTTGAATTAAATTGTGATATACTGAAAACCATACAAAGTATTCAAGCAGACTTACATAGTTTAAAGAATGATAATATGAATGAAAGAAAAGAACAACAAGCAATTAATGAAGCTTTGCTGTAGAACATGATGGGAGGAAACCCACAAGAAATCCAACTCATTCAACCAACAAGTTCAAGAAAGAGTTCTGTCATAAACATGCCAGCATCCCAAAGGAAGAAGGAAGAGAAGAACACACCCCTGAACCTCCAGAAAGAGATTATCCCAGTCTTTCTAGTGATAATTCCCTTTCTCCTTGCAAAAAGAAATAGAGGAATGATGACAACCTCCAAGGAGAGTTCAGAAAGATAAGATCCCCAACTTATGAAGGGGAGATGAACACCGGGGAAGAAACTCAAGAATGGATTCTCGATATGAGAAAATACTTCCGAGTACACAACTACTCGAGTGAGAAGATAGCCCGTCTAGCCATCTATAATTTAAATGGAAAAACATCTAGATGGTGGAGAGACCTAAAGCATACCAATAAATATGAGGTAAAAGAAATACAATGGAGTAACTTTCGCATATTTTTTCAGGAAAAATACATGTCTGAAAGATTCTTCGATAGAAAGGTGAAAGAGTTTCATGAGTTAAGGATGGGTTCCATGACTATGGATGCTTTTATTAAAATATTTTTGGATTTGTTATATTATGTGCCATACATAAAGGACGAGAAAGTGAAAATACATCAGGTTTTAGGATGTCTTCCTCCCAACTTTTGGGAGAGGATTGAATTTGACATGCCTAAAACATTGGACACCACCCTACACAAATCTAGGATTTGTTATGATCTTGGGAAGCTGAGGCAAGAAAACATCAAGATAAGTAGAGATAGGTCTAGGACCTTCTCAAAAAAATGCAAGCCAGGTTTCAACCCACTGCCTTAAAGAAAACAAAAAAATAGTTTTCCATCCAATAAGAACTTCAACAAGACTGGTATGAAGCCATATGTACCAGCTTCAAATGCTAAGAAACCAACATCAAATGGGGGAGCCAATGTTGCCCTGCTACAAATGAAATGCTAGAAATGACAAGGGCCCCATTATTCTTGAGACTGTAAGAACAAGACCAATGGATTCTTACACAACTTACAAGAAGAACCAATGATATAAGACATAGCTAGAACACTGAGGATATATGTAGCCTTGGATGATCGATAGACAGACCATCAGGATACCATGGTCGAGATAGAAGGTAAGGTTTCCAACCCTTCTATTTCAATATTGATTGACCTTGGTTCTTACTGAAGCTATGTATCACCTAAAATTGTTGATTTATGTAAACTAGACAAGGTTAAACATGAGAAACCATGGCTAGTGCAATTATCCACGGGTACAAAACGAATGGCTTCTGAAATATTTAGAGATTATGAAATAAACCTCTATGATTTTCCTGCCAGGATAAATTGGAACATTCTACCCTTAGGATCGTATGATTTACTTATCGGCATGGACTGGTTGGAACAAAACCATGCCAATGCTCAATTGTTTACACAAGTCAATCTTGTGTACAGTTAGACAAGGGAATCAAGTAAATATTCAAGGAATACCTAAGAACATTCTGTAAGGCAGATATCCACTTTACAAGGAAAGAAGTGGATTAGGAAAGGATACAAACTATTTGCAGTGAATATCCATGACATAAAAGCTGAAAGAGAACAACACATCAAGGACTTTCTTGTTCTCATAGACTTCACGGATGTGTTTCCTGAGGAGATACCAGGATTACCACCGAAACAAGACCTATATTTTTCCATAGAACTAACACCAGGGTCAATTCCAACTTCAAAAACCCCTTACCGCATGAGTGCGCCAGAGTTGGTGGAACTCAAACTGTAGTTGCAGGAGCTGATTGAGAAGGGATATGTCCGACCGAGTGTGTCCCCTTAAGGAGCACTGATACTTTTCATCAAGAATAAGTACTGTACGATGTGGATGTGCATTGATTAATTCCAACTTAACACAATGACCATCAAGAACCGATACCCACTCCCTAGGATCGATGACTTTTTCGATCAAGTAGGAGGAGCCAAGATATTTTTGAAGATTGACCTACAGTCTGGATACCATCAGGTATGGATCCATGATGAGGATATTCATAAAAAATCCTTTTGTACTATGTAAGATAAACCATATAAGAAGGAGAGAGATATGGAGCTCTAGAAGGCTCCACAAGAACAAGCAAAATATCAAAGCCATACTCTAGTTATGTAGCTTTGATGTGTGACCTTGTAGATCAAGAACCCACCAGCTATGAAGAAGTTACGCATAAGAAATAAAGGGTTGAAGCAATGATGGAAGATTACAAGTCGATAATGAAGAATGATTTTTGGGATATAGTACCCAAACTGTAAAACAAAAGTGTGGTATATTTGAAATGGATCTACAAGATAAAACATGTTGATAATGGAAGTATTGAAAAGTACAAGGAAAGATTTGTGGCTATAGGATTCTCTGAGAAAGAGGGAATTGATTATGAAGAAATATTTTCTCCAATAGCAAGGTACACTTTGATGAAGTGGGATCTACAACAGATGGATGTAAATAAAACCTTCCTTAATGGTATGATTGAGGAATAGGTTTACATCGACCAACCATAATTATTTGAAGTTGAAGACATAGTGACTCATGTATGCAAGCTGAAAAAGGCTTTGTATGAGCTGAAGCAAGGTCCTAGAGCTTGGTATGGTAGAATAAATAGCTTCTTGACAAGCTTAGTCTTTACCAAGAGTAAAGTTGATTCTAACATTTACATGAAGGTTATGGATGATGAACCAATCATAATATTATTGTATGTGGATGATCTATTTCTGACAAGAAATGAGAAACAGATCATAGATTGCGAGAAGAAGCTAGCTGAAGAATTTGAGATGTTAGATCTTAAATTTATGCATTATTTCCTAGAGCTAGAAGTGTGACAGATCCCAGAAGGAGTCTTTTTGAACTAGGGAAAGTATGTAGTAGAATATTGAAAAGATTTTATATGTTGGATTGTAAATCCCTAGCCACACCCATGGACACCAACCTGAAGTTGTTGTCTGATGAGTCATCAGAGTTAGTGGACATGACTCAATACAGATAGATCATTGGATCATTGATGTATGTGATGAATACACGGATAGATATATGCTTTGCTGTAAACACCTTAAGTTAGTATCTAGTTAAACCTAAATGGGTTCACTTGATATTTGCAAAGCATGTGATGAGGTACCTAAAAGGTACAATATACTTCGTACTTTACTATGGTAGAGATCATGACTACATATTTTATGGATATATGGATTCATATTGGGAAGGAAGTGCCACAGAAAGGAAGAGCACCTCAAGTGGATGTTATTGTCTGGGATCTGCCATGAACTCATGATTTAGTAAGAAACAGTCCAATGTTTCTCTCAGTACAGCTAAATCAGAGTGCATAGCATCTTGCTCCGCTAGTTGTGAAGCAATATGGCTTTGAAAACTAATTTCAAGACTATTTGACATAGAGTTGGACACCACAATGATTCTTTGTGACAACCAGAGTTGCATAAAGATGACAGAGAATCTGGTGTTCCATGATAAATCAAAGCACATAGAAATATGATATTTTTATATAGAGGATATCATACAAAAGGGAGCTATAAATCTCCAGTATGTGAGTACCGATGAGCAAGTTGCTGATGTATTGACGAATCCTCTATCTCGAGTAAAGTTTAAATATTTCCATGACAAGATTGGCGTAGTTCGATAAGAATTTCCTTACAAGGAGGAATATTGATGATATTACAAATGATGAAGATATGGACACTATTCGAAAGGTGGAACAAGTCAAATATATGGACTCCCCTCATAAAGGAAGAGCATGTCGAAGATATGAACCCTCCTCAAACAAAGGGGGAGCAGGTTGATAATATGGATCCTCCCAGGAAAGAGGGAGTGATGATAAGAATGACAGTGATGATGGGATGACAGTGATGCTGACAAGGTCCAACATTCAATTGTGGATGACAATATCCTATCTTTAGGATTGTAGGTATAACACTCTGTTCATGAGAGTGGTCCTTACTAAGGATGGACTTGCGTATGTTATTCTCACATGGAGAGTACCCACATTTAGTTGTGGATATCGTAGAATAACACTCACTTTGGAGTGGTCCTAGCCTCAGTGGAAAGGATGCTCTACGATGATTCTTTATTGACGAAAAGGTTGACATTTACATGCAGTTGAGATATGCTTTGTAGGAATTACTCTTGTATGGAGAGTATACCCACATTTATATGTAGATTCCATGTGATAACATTCGCTTAGGAGTGGTCCTAGCTTCAGTTCCAAGGATGCTCTATGATTATTCCTCACGAACATCGTAGTATAACACTCACTGGGGAGTGGTCGTAGCCTTAGTTCCTAAGGATGTTCTACGATGAGGGTCGGCACATAGGTTTGGTCGAGATTTTCTCTGCAGATAATACTCTTGTATGGAGAGTATGGCTACATGTATGTGTAGATGTCGTAGTATAAAAATTGCTTAGGAGTGGTCCTATATTTGGAATATGAGGATGCACTATGATGATTCCTTACGGACGATGTGCGGATGATAGGGATTTCATCTAGGTGCGGTTGAGATCTACATTCAGTTTTAGATGATTCAGCTGGTCAATACTATGGACCCTCGTCATTAAGGGGGAGTAGGAAAATGGAGAATTACATCATCCTTGGACCCATGTCCTAAAGTAATAGGGATTGGTCATCCCACAAAGAGATCATGTGTATTGCAAGTAGCGTGGTGATGAAGGATCAAGAAAATCAAAGTGCGGCTGTAAAGGATCAAGAAGATCGAAGTGCTGCTACAAAGGATCGAAATGATAGAAGTGCTGCTGCTACAGAGGATTAAGAAGATTGAAAGTGCTGCAAAGAATCAAAGATTGAAGTACTACTACAAAGGATCAAGAAGATCGAAGTGCTGCTATGAAGGATCAAAAGATCGAAGTGTTGTTGCAAAAGGATCAAGTGATCATGTGATGCAAAAGATGAAGACATTGAAGAGTAATTGTTCCAGTTACTAATGAATGTTGAAAACTTCCTATTACGTATAGATGTATTACCTTGATACTACTAAGGATATTGTCTCTCGGTTCTCCTATAGTCTATGATGACGTTGTCAGTAGAATAACCTTCTCGTTAAGGGGGTGTGTTTAAATATTGTAATTTCAAATGATATTCTAAATGTATTTTACTGATGTAACCCAAGGGAGATGTTATTATTCCTTCGTTGGGGTGCTACTATTGTAATTGGCCATCACAGAGTCATGAGGTAATTCCTCCATTGTAATACGGGTCATTAGTACCCTAATGAATAATATAAAATATTGTTTTGACTCTTCCTAGGTGAAGTCGACCTAGATAGTTTAGTGGGGCCGACTTGTTTAGGGTAAAATTCAGTTGGTTCAATGTGTATAAATAGAAGATTTGTGCTTCTTATTTGAACACCAACTCACTCACTTGAGTAGTGCATAGGAGAGAGAGAGATACATTTCAGCAAGGAGGAGAATACATGTTTTTTGGTTTTTATCTTATACATCTTATACATAGGAAGTTTTGCTGGGGTTTCTTCCCCTTAAGGGTTTCCTAGGATAAATATTGTGTCTATCTTGTGATTGTGTTTCTTTCAGTGATTCTGCATATGTTACTATTGTGAATTTGGATTGAACACTAATGATATCTAATCTAGAATATGAAATCTTAACAACAATCTTATATTTTTTTGAGATTAACTGTCCTATGGTGGATACTTGTTTATCTCATTGGGTCAAATGACATGAAAAATCGATCAAAATTACTCTCACCCACCAAGATGTCCTGAAACAAATGTTGTTCATGTACTTAGTTTTCACTTGATTACTCCTTTGTAGTTGACTCCTTCTACTCCACTGCACTATTGTGTTCCTAGAGGTTTCTCCATGTTGTACTCTCTTCCATTCTCATTTTTCTCTTTCAATTTTACAAATGCCATTGCTTACTTTGTAATGACTAGATCCTTATTTTCTTTTCAGAATTATTTCTTCAATATCCTACATTGGATTAAAAATATTAAAAAAACGTGCCAACATGGAAAGTTAAGTACACCTTTTGGCGTAATTATGACTTTGCCAATATTTGATTTGTTGGTTATATTGTATTCATACTTGGTGCAAGATTACATAATTTTACACTATGAAATATGCCTCATTATTTTATGCCATGGATGTTGGCAATAAATGTCAACTACTATATTTTGTGTTGATCCATTTATTTTTTCCTAGTTGCTTGAGATAAAGTCGTGCAAGTGATGAATTTGTATATAATTTCTCTCTGGACTTGGACATAGATTTTAATCACATTATTTTGGATACCCAGATAAACTGTGTTATCACACCAGGAAACTCCTCTAGGTTGTAGCTCGAGGATGCCTGGTAACTTAAATGTTTTTATGGTTTTCTAAGTGGATCAAGTCAGGTGACCTATAGGACCTCACACTCTCAAGACATGCATGAAACTCAATCAGGGATAAGGCTTCTAACTACCATTGTTCAGAGGTTTGATAATATGGTGTAGAGATGGAGAACTTATCATGCTGGCAAATTCATACATAAAACAGATATATATAAATGGCTAATCATAACAAGGAAAGTACTTATAATTCAAATCATCAATATGCCAATAGGATGACAGCTATCAGACATCAATTAACTTGAATAAACTTGAATAACACATTTAAGCATAAGCACAAAATATACAAGAAATGGGAGCTGAACATATGATAGCAAAATAGATTTTATTAGGTCATCAGCAATATTAGAAAATTGACAATAGTAATGGTCTGCAAGTCCCTGAAGTCAAACCTTTTCTATAACATAACTCTTAGGCTTTATAGCCTTTACAAAAATATTCATATCTTGAAAAATTGGATCTGTTTTACTAAAAATAGATAAAATTAATGTTTTTGCAAAATTAGGTTAGAAACCCTAATTTAACTACTAGTTTAACTAACTCTAACAATTGTTCACTCTTTGAACCTTTTGATGACTGTAGTGAGTGTTGGAGGAAAGCTGTAATTGGTCTTCTGATGGATGAGCCACCGTTGGTTAAAATAGGTATGGTTTTGTGACCCTCTCCTCTTTGATGTATCCGCAAAACTGGAACAAACCTCCTTTGATGGTGCACTTCAGCAAATTTCAGCTTTTACACTTAATGCTGCTCTTTCCCAGGTGTTGGTGAAGTAAACTCTTCATTTTTCTGCTGTAACCTGCCATGTTAGGTCAACTTTTGCCCTAAAAATTTGGCCAAACTGTTGAAAACTAGGGATCAAAGATGCATTTGGTTATCCACATTTGTGACACTTGTGTATAAACTGAAAGATTTTTTTGTATACTGGTTTGTTATGAGAAAAAACCTCTCTCAGTTTTTTGAAATTCGCTTCCATTTTCCAGATATCTGTATTTCAAAAACACGTTTAAAACAAGGAAATTCTGAGATCCGAAAATTAGGGCTCAGAGATGGATTCGATTATACCAATGTGAAATACCTGTAGGAAAAATGAGAGAGGTTATTGTTCTATGACATGTTGGGAACAAAAAACTTTGAGAATTTTGAAAAATGATTCTCCAGGCGCTTAGAATCACCATTTTAAAATGATTCCTTTTCATAGTAAAACGCCAATTTCGGTGGCTTAAAGCGCCTTGGAATTTCGGTCTTAGCTACCGAAAGTCTACTTTTGGTGGCTTAGAGACCATTTTGAAACCACGCTTAGCCATGGAAACCTGCGTTTTGAGTTTTTTTAGTGGGTGCTCCTCCCTATACCTTCAAAATTTAAATTCAATTCCTAGGGAAGGATAGGGTTTAGATTTCCATTAGTCTTTTGAGATCAATAACAACTTCTTAGCCATCAAATCATGCTTTACTACAATTCCATGACCTTTTAGGTGGTTGAGATTATTTAGGGTTTTGTTTTCTAGCTTCCGAAAGGCAGGGGTTTCGGTGGCTAATGAACTATTTGAAAGTTCGCCCAAGCCACTGAAAGTTTCCCTTTCCAAAAATGCATCTCATTTACTTTCGGTGGTTAACGTCCTCCAAAAAACCCTTGTTAAGCTGCCAAAACCAAAGCTTTTCGGTGGCTAATGAGCTGTTGGAAATCTCTCCTAAGCCACCGAAAGTCCTTTTACCATAATTTTAACCAATAATGTAATGAGTGAGCTTTCGATGGATAATCATGGTCCTGTGTTAAATTGTTAGCTGCCAAAAAGTGAGCTTTTCGATGGCTAATGAGTTGTTGAAAAACTTTCCTAAGCCACTGAAAGCTAAAACTTTCAAATTTTCTTAAAAAAATAGAACATCAGATATCCAAACCTTGTTAGTCATCCCAATATCTTTCATAATATGACCTGAAACCTTCATCACTGATCAAAAAATAAATTGTTCTGAGTGAACTTATTGAAAATTTTATTTAGGAGATAACATATGGCTCCTACTCGGGGATGGGAACCTCCCTGTGAGGTCCGAAGAACCCCAGACCATAATGCCTTTCCTAGAAAAGAATAATTAAAGCTATCTTCTAGTATTCTATTGGGCATGTAGTCATTTGTCTTTTATAACTGATTTGTTGCAACTTGCCTGTAGCCCACTTTGCTTATTCATGAAAACAATTGAAAATGACCTAGCTGCTCATATTAAGAGCTTATTTTCCTACCTATTCCTACTCCTAATTCTAATTATTAAAGTCTTCTTATCAAGTGACATCATGCTTCCAATGAATCCATGTCAGAAGTTGATCTGCTGAACTTATCCTTGATCTTGACCCCAAAAATAAATGAAACCCTAGCATGCAACAATGTAGTTTCAAAGGGTGACAGAACCAACTATCATCTGACAAACATATTTTGATATCTATGTTGCTCATAAGTTCTAGATAGTCAACAATAGGGTCATAAAAGCCAACAGGAAATACCTTTTTATGTGGCTGATATTTTCCTTCACTGATGTCAATGTTGAATGTGGACTGCTCAACCTTTGTTGGATCAAAATGCAAGCTCAACAGATGATCTGAACCTTCTTGTTATTTTATGATCAGATCTTGATCATCGATCATTAAAATTTCCTTTTGAGAATAGTGCTCACAATCAGATGATAAAACAGGGTTTACATCATATGATTAAAAGTTAGTTGAAAACATATAATTTCCTATACAATCATCAGTTATCATAGGCTCATCTTGGTTTGCAAACTGATCATAAAATTCAGATTCATACCTGTATTGAGAGTACTTTGCAAACATTTAATAATATGATTCTAAATCTGAAAGAAGCTCACATGCTTGCTATTGTTCTGAATCTGCTTCAGACTCATAATATTCCTCTTCAAAATCTGAATCATATTGATGTTTATCTGGCTCAGGTAGATGATGGTTTTCAAAATCAAACTGCTATGGGATTCTCCTTGAAGCAAAAATGTTTTCCTCCACCTCTAAAGCATCTTCAAACATAATGCTTAATGATGAAGATTTCCTTTCTAGAAGAAGAAGGGCAAGTTTTGAATGTAGTCCCATCACATAATATATCATGGTAGCTGTCTCTGTCGGTCAGATCTCCAAAGGCATATCATGATAAGTGTTGTAGAATCTTCGATTGAAGATAGGCAAAGTTTCGTCTTCCTCTCTCTTCAAATCATATAAATCAGCGAGATACAAATCAAGAGATTTGTTCTCACCCCAATGATTCAAAAAGGCATCCGTGAATTCTATCCAAGAGCCAATGGAGTAAGCTCTTAAACTCTTGAACCATATAGCAGCATCTCTAATCAATGATTTAGAGAGAAATCTCATGATTACATCCTCATGAACAATTTGAAAAGGTCAATAAAATATTTGAAACATTCCAAGTGCCTTTCAGTTGAATCTTGAATCTCTCCATAAAACCAAGGGAGATATTCATAACAATCAAGAGGATAAGATGAAGACAAGAGGGCAGTTCAAATGGCTTAAACATTTTCATCTTGATTTTGATTTGAAAGGCTGTGGGATGATCACGAGGCATAACAATCTGCTGACAAGGTTCAAAGGTTATGGCAACGAGTGTTGAGATCTGCATAGGTTTTGAATCAGTTTTGGTTTCTTCACGGTTACATGGCTGATCATGTTTAGAAGGAATTTGGATACAGAGGTCATTTTTATAAATGAGTTGCGGCACAAAGATTGATTCACCTTCTACAATACAAGAAGGATGCAAATATTCTTCTACAGATGGATTTATAAAAGATGGTTGATAATCTTCAGAATATATAAACATAGGATAATTTGTTTTAACATGTGAAGGGAAAAGTATAAAAGAGCTGGTAAAAAATAACAACAGTTCATAAAGTAAACTGATGAACTGGTACCTGGATTTTGAATTCATCCTCTTCATATTTTATCAACCGGGTCCTCCCCAGTGGATATTTATTAAATTTATATGGATCAGGGAAATAGAAGTCTTTGTAAATCTACCCTAGCAGCAGGGCTATGGTTTCTTCTCCCTCTACCAACAAATCTGATCTAGATGTATTTGCTGCTCTGGAAATTTTCCTTTGTAGAGATATTCCTTTTCTGATGATCTTCTCTAGGTCTGCAATAGGTGTTGCTGGTAGCCTCTCTTGATTTGCTCTGGTATGAGCCCTTCTAGCAGCCACAGTTCTTCAATGGAGTTTCCAGGGATGAGATCTTCACAAGTAGGAGTGCTTGAAGATTCCTCAACCCTAAATTTTTATGATTTACTTATGAACTTCTGAGAACTAGATGCTTCAGCATAGAAATGATAGCAGGAATATCTCTTGAAATACCTGGCGTAGCTTCCTTTGCAGCACTGGAGGTCTTCCTTAGTGAAGCCCTAGCTCTTCTTAGAATCTCTTCTGGATCTAAAACATGTGTTACTGGTGGCCCTTTAGGGTTTGCTCTGGTACTTGGTCTTCTTGAAGCCACCTTATTCCAATGGAGTTGCTAGATAGATGATTACAACCAGAATAGTGTCCAAACTTTGTCTATCATCAAAGCATGATCTATGTCGTCTCCTAGGGAAGCTAAGCTTCAGTCTCCTCTCCCCGGCAATGACGCCAATTTGTTATCACTCCAAGAAACTACTCTAGGTTGCAGCTTGAGGATTCCTGGTAACTTAAATGTTTTTCTGGTTTTCTAAGTGGATCAAGTCAGGTGACCTACAGGACCTCACACTCTCAAGACATGCATGAAACTCAATCAGGGATAAGGCTTCTAACTACCACTGTTCAGAGGTTTTATAATATGGTGCAGAGATGGAGAACTTATCATGCTTGCAGATTCATACATAAAACAGATATATATAAATGGATAATCATAACAAGGAAAGTACTTATAATTCAAATCATCAATATGCCAATAGGATGATAGCTATCGGACATCAATTAACCTGAATAACACATTCAAGCATAAGCACAGAATATACAAGAAATGGGAGCTCAACATATGATAGCAAAAGAGCTTATATTAGGTCATGAGCAATATGAGAAGCTTGACAATAGTAATGGTCTACAAGTCCCTGAAGTCAAACCTTTTCTATAACATGAGTCTTAGGCTTTATAGCCTTTACAAAAATATTCAGATCCTAAAAAATTGGATCTGTTTTACTAAAAATAGATAAAATTAATGTTTTTGCAAAATTAGGTTAGAAACCCTAATTTAACTACTAGTTTAACTAACTCTAACAATTGTTCACTCTTTGAACCTTTTGATGACTGTAGTGAGTGTTGGAGGAAAGCTGTAACTGGTCTTCTGATGGATGAGCCACCGTTGGTTAAAATAGGTATGGTTTCGTGACCCTCTCCTCTTTGATGTATCCCCAAAACTGGAACAAACCTCCTTTGATGGTGCACTTCAGCAAATTTCAGCTTTTAAACTTAATGCTGCTCTTTCCCAGGTGTTGGTGAAGTAAACTCTTCATTTTTCTGCTGTAACCTGCCCTGTTAGGTCAAATTTTTCCCTAAAAAATTGGCCAAACTGTTGAAAACTGGGGCTCAGAGATGCATTTGGTTCTCCAAATCTGTGACACCTATGTATAAAATGAAAGAGGTTTTTGTATATTGCTTGTTTTTGAGAAAAATATCTCTCACATTTTTGAAATTCATTTCCATTTTCCAGATATCTGTATTTCAAAAACACATGTAAAACAGGGGAATTCTGAGATCCAAAAATTAGGGCTCAGATATGGATTTGATTATCCCAATGTGAAATACCTATAGGAAAATTGAGAGAGGTTATTGTTCTATGACATGTCAGGAACAAAAACCTCTGAGATGTTTGCAAAATGATTCTCCAATCACTCAGAATCACCGTTTTAAAATGATTCCTTTTCATAGTAAATCACCAATTTCGGTGGCTTAGAACGCCCTAAAATTTCAGTCTTAGCTGCCGAAAGTCTACTTTCTATGGCTTAGAGACCATTTTGAAACCACGCTTAGCCACAAAAAGCTGTGTTTTGAGTTTTTTGAGTGGGTCCTTCTCCCTGTACCTGCAAAATTTAAATTCAAACCTTAGGGAAGGATAGGGTTTAGATTTCCATGAGTCTTTTGAGATCAATAACAACTTCTTAGCCATAAACTCATGCTTTACTACAATTCCCTAACCTTTTAGGTGGTTTAGAGTATTTAGGGTTTGTTTGCTAGATGCCGAAAGGCAGGGCTTTCGATGGCTAATGAACTATTTGAAAGTTCGCACAAGCCACTGAAAGTTTCCCTTTCCAAAAACATATCTCATTTGCTTCCAGTGGTTAACGTCCGCTAGAAAACCCTCGTTAAGCTATTGAAACCAAATATTTTCGGTGGCTAATGAGCTGTTGTAAAGCTCGCCTAAGCCACCGAAAGTCCTTTTACTAGAATTTTAACCAATAACGTAATGAGAGAGCTTTTGGTGGATAATCATGGTCATGCGTTAAACTGTTAACTGCCGAAAGGTGAGCTTTTCGGTGGCTAATGAGTTGTTGAAAAACTCACCTAAGCCACCGAAAGCTAAAACTTTCAAATTTTCTTAAAAAAATAGAACATCAGATATCCCAACCTCTTTAGTCATCCCAATATCTTTCATAATATGACCTAAAACCTTCATCACTGATCAAAAAATAAATTGTTGTGAGTGAACTTATTGAAAATTTTATTTAGGAGATAACAAACTGTACCAGTAAAAAAAATATGATTCCATGATATGCTATTAAAGAAAGGAAGATATTTCATTTTATACATAATTCGAGTTCTCTAACTTGCAATAAAGTTCGCTTCTTGCTTTACCATTTACGTCTAAAAGTTTGCAACATGCTTTACCATTTATAGTCACAATGATTCAGGTATGTAACATGATATATTTTTCTTCCCTTATAGGCCGTTCCCTTGGATTCTCTTATGTCCATCCTTGTAGTGAAATAAATGTAAAAAACTTATAAATATGCTTCTACAAGATCATGCAAAGTATGAAAGACAACATTCTCATTGACAACGTGCTCATTCTCTTCAAGAATTTTGTTTGGCATATGCTTATTGCATTTTTATCTCATGCTTTGGTATTCAATAATGTGAGTCAAAACCTTCTTGATGTGGAGTTTCAAGAAGCGGAGATATCCTTCTTTTCTGCTAAAACTATTTTTTCTTCATGGATACAAAAACAATTATGAAGATAGTGCTTGAGAAATTTTCTCTTCAGATTCATCCACTGAATTTTAGTCATAACTATCCTATGTGTTGATTACTATCTAAATGCAATTGTATCTAGAGACATCCATTTGACAACAAAGAAGGGATTTGTGGAAAGATGGATATTTTGGAACAAAGTATCCTATACCACCAAGAAATAGCTTTACTTTAAATATAAGTTTAGAGTGAAAGACCAAATAGTAAACTACTATTACATTCCCTAATTTTATATATAGATAAAATCATGGGTGTCTGGAGGAATAAATGATGTTATAAATCCCATAATCCATGTTCAATTCTATACTATTGGTGGATATACCACTCTTCTTACAAGTGGTTGGTACAAGGCTAATGTAACAGTAAGTTATCAATACATATGAAAAAAAAATACATATTTTGAATTTAAGGAGACTTGGGCTATGTTCAACTTAAACCTGTTCAGAAGGATGATCTTTTCAATGGCATCAATCTTTGACAAGTTTCTACCTTTTGGAAGATCCTTAGAAGAACACTAGACATGGGTAGATCTCTTGTAATCTTGATGTTGTCCTCATCAATGGTCATGGGATACCAAATGATGCATCGATTACAATGGTTTTATATATATAATTTCAAATATACATCATAAGAATGTATTATATGGTCAACATCTCTCATTCCAATTCTTTGGTACATTGACTCAATAGATCTTTGAATGTTAGGTCATAATCAGCTAGAGATTCCTCTAATCCCATGCAAACTCCCAATGAATCTATATCAGTAATCTCTATCGTGGGATTCTCTTCTTCATTGATGTGAAGTTCCTTCAAGACAAGTTAAGATTTCATAGTCCATTGTATGCAACAATCTTATATTTTCCGAGATCAACTATCCTATGGTGGATACTTATTTATCTCGTTGGGTCAAATGATAGGAACAATCGATCAAACTTACTCTCACCCACCAAGATGTCTTGACACAAATGATGTTCATGTACTTAGTTTTCATTTGATTACTCCTTTGTAGTTGACTCCTTCTAGTCTACTGCGCTATTGTGTTCCTAGAGGTTTCTCCATTCTGTACTCTCTTCCATTCTCATTTTTCTCTTTCAATTTTCTGAATCACATTGCTTACTTTGTAATGACTAGATCCTTCTTTTCTTTTAAAAACTATTTCTTCAATATCCTACATTGGCTTAAAAATATTAAAAACAGATGCTTAAGTGTAGAGTTAGTACACCTTTTGGTATAACTATGACGTTGTCAATATTTGACTTCTTGGTTATCTTGTATTCATGCTTGGTGCAAGCTTATTGTCTTTTACACTGTGAAATATGTATGCTTCTTTTATGCCATGGATGTGTGCAATAATTGCCAACTACTATATTTTGTGTTGATCAATTTATTTTTTCCTAGTTGTTTGAGATAAAGTCGTGCAAGTGATGCATTTGTATATAGTTTCTCTCTCGACTTGGGAAAATATTTTAATCACATTATTAATTTGGATACCCAGATAATTTGTACCAGTAAAACATATATGATTCCATGATATGTTATTAATGAAATGAAGATATTTCATTTTATACATAATCCAACTTCTCTAACTTGTGATAAAGTTTGGTTCTTGCTTTACCATTTACGTCTAAAAGTTGGAAACATGCTTTACCATTTACAGCCACAATGATGCAGGTGTGTAACATGATATATTTTTCTTCCCTTCTAGGTCATTACCTTGTATTCCCTTATGGAGTTTGCACAACAAGAGAAACAGACTTCAATTGTGAATTTGGTCAATACTTGTAGTGAAAGGAATGCAAAAAACTTCCAAGTATGTTGCTACAGGATCATGCAAATTATGAAAGACAACATTCTCATTGATAACAAGCTCATTCTCTTCAAGAATTTTGACTGGAATATGCTTCTTTTATTTTTCTCACATGATTTGGTCTTCAAGAATGCGAGTAAGAAAACCTTCATGATTTGGAGTTTCAAGAACATGAGATATCTATTTTTTTCCTCTAGAACTATTTTTTCTTCATGGCTGCAAAACAATTATGAAGATAGTGCTTGAGAAATTTTCTCTTTAGATTCATGCAATGAATCTGAGCCATAACTATCCTATGTGTTTTTTACTATCTAAATGTAGTTGTATCTAGAGACATCCATTTGATATTTGATGGAAGTTGTTCTATTATGCACAAGTCCTAAGAAATAACTTTAATATGTTTATTTGTATAGTTTTTTTTCCTATTTAAGAATGAGATAAGTTTTGTAATTGAGTTTGAAATTATTTTATAGGTCATACCTGCGACTGGACGGAGATCTCATGCTTTGTCTCCTGTAGAATCTATGAAGGGGCAAAATACATATAGTGTTTCAAGTAGAGATGGCCTGGGTATGAGTGGACCTATAAGATTTTAGAAAATGTGGTCGGATGCACCAAATGTAGAGATCATTTTGTGGTTATCATATATTTTTCAGGTGTTGACATTGAAGAAGATATCATATTACTACCCTTTTGCAACTTTTTTGTTATGCTATTCTTATACATAAAAATCATTATTTGCTTATTTTTTGAACCTTCAAGAAAGTGTTGAACTGTCATCTTCTATTTCTTTGTTTATAGTTTTTTTTCGTCTTGTTATAAAAAAAATTGCCTAATTCTATTCAAGTCCTATTTATTTTTCTCCTAATCAAACATTTCTTGATTTTTCACCTCCTGCATTTGGTTCATATCCAAATCTCGAGTCTCTTGCTTTCAAAGCTAAAAAGCAATCTTATGCTAGTGATTATACTGAGACAAATTACGATCACATGTTTGCAAGGTACTGGCCTATTCACTTATTTGTGGCCTATTCACTTAGTTGTGGAAGATGTGGTTGGCATTATGTTATTTAAATGTTATTGTAAGAGGAGCAATCTTGAATGAGTGTGCATTTATTGGATGCATCACCTTTCTGTAAATTTAATTATTTTGCATTGATAACTTTTATTGGGACTGTCTTCTTAAATTACTCTATTGTACAATGAATGTAGGATGTATCTATGTGTTGTATATTGTTTGGAGTTATTTGATGAGTATCATTCTATTTAAGGTCATTAGTACATCACTCTCAAATTGTAAGAACATAATGAGAATTTGGATATACACGGCCTAAATGGTCTTGGTTAGCATGGAATAACCAGTGCAAACACTAAAGTCAGCCCAAAAATGTACAATTGTCTTTTTCTTTCACAGAAACAAAAAAATTATTATAATAAAAGAAAATCCATACATAAAAGGAGTATGAAATTCCATTACAGTCCAATGCAATGCTCAAAACTAGATGAGTGTCCCAAAATATTCTGATAAGTAGATTATCTAATATGTATCAACCGTATTTCCATTAAAAAAACATTTCAATCTATATACCTTGATGAACTGACCTCCTAGCAAGTTGTAATGACATAACATAAAAACCTGAAAATGTTATGGAAAAAATGCCCCCATATGGGCTTTCTCCATAGCCACATCTTCATCATCTGGGATTCTAAAGTTCTTATTCATATGACACTATGTTTATAGGTCCTTCGAAGGCCCGTTGCACTGTGGCATGTTCAAACTAATCCTCCTTAACTGCCCAAAAGAGTATGCAAGATGACATACTACATATTGTGAACTTCAAGAGAAACGAAGAATTATGTTGTAGTTCATGTACAAGTCATATAAGATTTTGTCAATCCTTCTATTCGTAACCTCCAAAGCCCTTTATTATTCAATTTGTTTGGACAATTGAGCATTCCATTTCTCATTCAAGTGTGAGAAAGGCCTATTCAGACCTTCAATTTTCCCAACCAAACTACTCAAAGCTTTAAAGCTTTATGACTGTCTAGAAGTCCATAATTTGCTCAATAGCTTGGGTGGTTGTGCTCACCATACTTAACTCAAAATCACTAACATGTATAGTCTGAAGTTCCATATTATTCATGGTTTCAAGCTTTATACTAACACCAACACCTCTGCCTAACAAAATCCCAGAGAACAACATAGGACAATGAGAAGAGTATTCAATATAACATCTATGATACATAAGTTTGGGATGAAATATCCTACTCTATAAGTGGCCAACTCAGGATCCTAGGGAGGTCGATAAAATTGTCCTATGATGACCCAAAATTCCACTGTTGTAGCAGCCCTAAAACCATTTCCTTGCATTGAAATCCAAGCTACATAAAGGACTATTATATCACTCTTAATACTCATACCATTGGATATGGAGAAGAAGTGTGCAGAGAGTTTGTAACCAAGGGGAGGAGTTATGGAGAAGAAGTGTGCAGATATTTTGTGACCAAGGGGAGGAGTTATGACCCTTGCCTCATTCCTATTCAATGGACAAGTGGCCATGCTTCCTTTGATCATGACATGTATGTATAATGTTGCCAGGTTTAGAGACTAAAAATATATTTTTCACTAGTACATGTTTACTAAAATCATGAAAGATGAGTTCAAAAATCAATACCACCAATGTCTGGGTACATAGAGGGCTTTTTTCTCTTGATTTACATCAATTCCATGCCTTCATACATGATAGAATCTGATGGAAACATTGTAATTTGGCTAATCTTGAAATCCTAAAGAATGAAGTCTACTAAATTTTGAATGGGATATGAAATTTTACTTTCTCCCTATGAAGTCTCATGAGGTTGATAGTTGAAACTATACTTCATATGGAGAACGTGTCCCAGTGTAACATTGGCTTTTTATCTCTTAAAAATATCATTTTGGACTTTTCTTGAAGTCATTTCCATGTGGGGTATGCATTTTTTTGATGGGTGGGTTTTGCCAGGTTTTGGAGACTTTAATGAGTTTGAGCAGAGTCTTACGAATTTTGGAAAGTTAGGCTTCCAAGTGAGTTTTGGGCCAAGTTTTCATTGGCTGAAATTTCAGGATGGAGATGACAAAACACAGTGAGACTCTTGTGTCTTGGCCAAGTTTGAAAACACAAATTCAAATGCTCTATTATTTTGTTGAGGTTGTAGTTAACAATCTATCTTGAATGTCAACAAATTTGTCATCAAATCCTTCATTGTGTTTTTCATTTTTCATACGTACTTTAATTTTGTAGATGTGAACAATATACTATGCTATGGCCATGGTGCCTTAATTCTAATTTAATATAGACCAACCCATCAAATAAAAAAGTCTTTGATGCTTTCGATGACAAAAACATTTTATTAGATCTATATATTTAATATCATTTTTCATTGATTTTAACCACATTGAACTTGTTTAGGGGTTTTGACATCTTATTTTTCTTTGGTCATCTTCAAGGATTTCCCTAGGATTTTGAAATTCCCTCTCTGCTTATTAATTGAATTTTTGTGTTTGAATTTGTCATAGTTTCATGTGGGGTTTTGTTATGCAACCAAGTCCCATAAATAACATAAAAATAGCATAAATAGACCAAAAGAGAGTAATCCACTCCTTAATAATGAATAACATAGATAAATAACAATCCTCTTCGAGGGAGGAACTTCCTTACACAATGTAATTGTGTACACAAGACAAGAAAATATCCAATGATGAATATAATGAGAATATATCCTTCCTATATATAGGGGACAAAGGTGTACAATAATAACTAATAGACCCACTAATAGACCCAAGCCGACATAATTAATATGTAATGCACCACAATATAGGGGGTAATCCACTACATTATATGGGGTAATGTGTCATCATTAAGGGATTAACATGCCACTCCCCTTCAAAAAGTGTTTTCCTCAATGTTGAAGTAGTTTTGGATGTTGTTGTATAAAGGACTCATATTCCCATGTTGAATCTTTTGCGAGTAAGTTATTCCATTTAATGAGATACTCTAGAATTGATCGATTTCGAATTTGTCTAGTTCTTATTTCAGTGATTTCTTCAGTCTCCAAGATGATTTGTCCTTCCTCGTCAAGTTCTAGTAATATCGTTTGAGCTAGTATCTTGTCACTTATTACATTCTTTAAACAAGAAACATGGAAAACTGGATGGACTTGTGAATATGTAGGTAGTTCCAATTTGTATGCTATACTACCAATAATTTGTAGCACCTTGTAGGGACCACCGCATTGAGGTGATAATTTATTATCCTTCTTGGTGTTCTTTAGGGACATTTGTTTGTATGGTTGTAGCCTTAAAAATACCCAATCCCCCACGTTAAATATTCATTCATTTTGGTGTTGATTTGCTTGTTGTTTCATTCGATTTTGTGCTAGATTCATGTTGTCCTTTAAGAGTTGAAGAACTTTTTTTGATGCTTCATGCATTGTCTTCCATTTCTTGAACCTTAGAGGAGTCTCTTACTGAATATGTGATGGATGGTGGATGATAGCCATAAAGTGCCATAAATGGGGTCATTTTTGATGATGTATGGAAGGAAGTGTTATACCACCATTTTGCTGAGGGTAACTGCTTGACCCATTGTGTTTGTTTATCAGCTACAAAACATCGAACATACCCTTCCAAAAATTTGTTTACAATATTTGTTTGTACATCGGATTGAGTATGATAAGATGAGTAATGAGCCAGTTGAGTACCCAAACAAGAAAATAATTCGATCCAAAATTTGATAGTGAAAATGGGATCCCTGTCACTTACTATAATATTTGGAGTACCATGTAGTTTTTGGAATGTCTCCATAAAGGAATTGGTGACCGTGCTTGCTTTGAAGGGGTGATAGAGTGCACATAAGTGTGCATATTTAGTAAGTCTATCAACAACTACCATATGACACTCTTTCCTTCTAACTTTGGTAAACTTGTGATAAAATCCATCGATACCTCTGTCCACCTTTGGCTTGGAATGTAAAGTGGTTGTAGGAGACCTAGGGTCTTAATTGTTCCACTTTATTCATTGGAAAACCAAACATTCTGTCACAAGTTTTTTAACATCAATTTTAAGACCATCCCCCAAAAAATATTTCTTTAACTTGTGCTAGGTTTCTAAGAAACTTGATTTCCCTCCTATCAGTGAGGAGTGGAATTCAAAAAGTACCTTTTGCTTGAGCTGTGAACTCTTACCTAGATATAGGCGATCCTTGTACCATATCAATTCATATTTTCATGTAAATGTATTAGAGGATCTGGGATCCTTCTGTAGCTTCTGAATGAATGTCCATATTTATTCGTCATTTTTCCATTCCTCCCTTGCTTTGGCTATCCAATCTGGTTGGATGATTGAGATATAATAGAGTAATTCTTCAACATCGTCATGTTTCCCAGAGAGTGCATATGCGACAACATTTTGCTTCCTCCTTTTGTAGATGATTTCAAAGTCATATCCCAACATCTTTGTCACCCATTTTGTTTCTCTTCTGATGATAGACTTTGTTCCAAGAAGTATTTAAGGATATCATGATCAGTTTTAATCTTGAAATGTCCCCCCATAAGGTAGGGGCACCATTGCTTCAAGGCATGTAGTATTTCCAACATTTCCTTATCATAAATGGGATTTTTAATTTCTTTCCCTTGATTGGATGACTTGTGGAGGAAAGAGGATGTACTTCTTGCATTAGTACAAATCCAATTCCATTTCATGAAGCATCACATTCCAGAATAAAGGTTTTTGTGAAGTTTGGTGTCGCCAAAAAAGGAGCTTTACACATTTCCTCTTTGAGTTGTTGAAAAGATTGAGTTTCTTGTGGAGTCCAAGAAAATGCATCTTTTTTCAGTAATGTTGTTAGAGGAGTTTCTATTCTTCCATAGACGTTCCAAACAAAATTACGGTAGTACCCTGTCAGACCTAATAATTGTATAAGATTCTTTAGTGTTTTAGAATTGACCATTCCATCATGGCTTTAATTTTGTTAGCTTCTACCTTGACACCTTCATGAGATACAATATGACCAAAATACTTTACCTCCTTTATCCCAAAGAAACATTTTGAGGGTTTTGCATACACTTCTTTATCCTTTAGTAGTTGTAGTTCCCTCTCAACATGTTGAAGATGCTCTTACCAAGACTTTCTATATATTAGTATATCATCAAAGAGTACCAACACAAATTTCTAAGGAAAGGATTGAAAATAGAATTCATCAAACCTTGAAATGTGGAAGGCGCATTTGTGAGACCAAATGTCATGACCAAAAGTTCATAGTGACCTTCATGAGTTATGAATGTTGTTTTAGGGAGGTATTCATCCTTCAATTGAATCTGATGATACACGGAACAAAGATCCAACTTTGTGAAGACAATTGCTCCATGTAATTCATCTAACAATTCACCATTGATAGGAATGGGAAACTTATTTTTAATGGCGATCTTGTTGATCTCTCTATAATCAGGACACATATGCCATGATCCATATGGATTGCATACTATTACCACTGGTGTAGAGTAAGAACTTTGGCCAGGCCTAATTATGTCATCCTATAACATAACAACAACCATATGCTCAATTTTAGTGTTCTGGCTATAGGGATATTTGTAACTCTTGATGTTATGAAAAATGATTCCTGGAATTAAGTGGATAGCATGATCAAAGTCTCAAATAGGTGGAATACCTTTGGGAATATCTTCAAATACCTTGGAATGCTTATTAATGACCCTTTGGAGATCTAGGGAGATAGGGAAATTTGATGTTTGAACATCTAATGAGAATAATTGTGCAACTACACCTTGATGTCCCTTTTTCAATAAATTTGTCATACCATTAGAGTTTATCACATTTCTTGGTTTTCCTGTGATACCATTTAACTCATATTATTTTCCTTCCCATGAAAATTTCATGAAAAGTTTTTGAAAATTAAAAGCCACTGTTCTCAATGATTGTAATCATTGGAAACCTAATACAACACCAGCCCCACCCATTGGGATAGAAAAAATTGGATTATTGAATACATATTCTCCCATAACAAGATTGATATTATGGCATTTCCATGAGTAGTTTATATTTCCTCCATCTACAATCATAACTTAAAACTCTTGTGCTATATATACAAAGCAATTAAGGACTTCAACTAATTTAAAGTGAATGAAATTATGAGTACTAAAGGAATCAATTAACATGTTCCCTTCTTTTTATGTATCCTTCGATATTGAGAGTTTGAGGAGTGTTGATTACAACCAATGCATGACAAGATATGGTGGGAGTAATTTCTTCTGAAGTATCCTCTTCTATTTCTTATGAAGTTACCTCTTTTTGAGATGCTTCCTCTTCTTTTGGTTCTTCCTCTTTAGAATCTATGTAGAATAATTTATTGTCATTGCACTTATGTCCCTTACTATACGTGTTGTCACAATTAAAGAATAATCCTTTTTATTTTTTTTTCATATAGTTGTTGTGGTTTGAACCTTTGTGGTAGTTTAGAATAAGCAACATTATTTTCTATGTATGCATTGGAGAAGGCCTTTCTAGTAGTCATTGGCAAATTTTTATTTTCAACCTTCCATTCCATCATGAAAGCCTTCTCTAGGGATGATGGTTCAAAGAGACACACCTCATGTTGAATTTTATATTTCAAGGTTCCAATAAAGAGATATAACAACTTATCTTCTGAATTATTCTTCACTCTGAGACTTAGTTGTTGAAATTGCTTGATGTGCTCGGTAACTGGACCTTTTTGCTTGAGATTTACCAATTGGATAAAGAAATTGTTGTTATTTATATCCCCATAACGTGTAATCAATTCTTCTATGAATATATACCAAGAGATAATAGATTACTTTTTATGGTCACAAATCCTTTGATACCATACAAATTGACCAGGTTCTAAATATAAGGATGCAATAGTTACTTTTTGCAAAGTGGGCACCAAGTGTAGAATTGCTCCATTTGGAAAATCCACGTGATTGGATCCTTTCCATCAAAATTACTCATGTTAATCTTGGGGATAAAGTAGTTCCTTGGACCTGAATTGAACCCATGATGTTGTAGTGAATCATCAAATTTTGAGGACTCCAACTTCCTACTCTCCAATTGTTTTTCAATTTTCTCCAGACGTGATTGAAATAAGTCCTTTTTTTTCTCTTTATCCTCTTCTTGAGTAGATACATGAGGAACAAAACTATTTTTTATATCCTTCATCAATTTCTTCAATTCTTGAAGATATTATTTTCTATCCATCCCTTTGAGATGCTCTTTACCATCCATCTTCTTTTCCAATTTAACGAAGTCGTCAATTTTCACATTTCCTTTAATTATATCTTCCAACTTAGACACTATAAAAGATATGTATTCCATTTCATCATATGTTGGGGATGAATCCTCTGGGTTTTTGAGTTGAGTGTGATTCTATCCAATTCATTTTGGTGGAATTTTGAAAAATAAATATATATCACTCTCTATGGTTTATCACAAATAGATGCTTATGCTCCAAGCTATTCAAATGAAAATTGACATACCTTTTTCAAACCCTGATTAGAATATTGTTTTAGGGAAAAATTGTAACTGAGATAAAATTTGAATTTCAACTCCTATGGGTCTAAAAATTTGGTCTTTGGTACCCTAATGTGTCCTCTTTCCAATGCCTCAAGTCTGACCTAATTTGGATGTGCCAACAAAGAGTTATTGCAAATTTTCCAAAGCTTCTTAATTTTGGCCTATCTAGAAGTCCAATGCTTCATTTATGTCATTGAAAATTCTATCTCAGATACCTTGGTATGTTGTGAGAAAATCGAACCATAGGAGAATCTAGGAGTGTTTAATGAATCTCACAAATCAAATTTGGTGCAAAACTAGCAAAAAAACATCAAATGAAAGACAAATTACACACACAATGTGAACTGGAACAAGATAATTTTGGAATTTCCAACCATGAAACATGTTATTATCAAGTATATATTACAATATAGGAGTTTCTTGAGGATTTGGAAGGCAATTGTGATCATATAAGTCAAAATGGCCAAAATGGCATCAAACCCGCCTAGGTGGGCCAATCATGTCTCAAATCACCCCAAACAACCATGAATTGCTGAGTGGACATGTATGATGTGTTGTGGGTCAATGATTACACCTTAGACATTGTGGGTGTGGAAATATGGGTGGTTTAGAGTCTCAATGCAACATTTAATGCACCAAATCAAGCCAAAATTGGCCAAAATCCCACTCTAGCGCTCCAAGTCAACTTGCCTGTCCACATTCAATGAATGGGAGTGCACCAGAAATGATGGGGGAGCACATGTGGCTGGTTGAATGATCTGGAATGTTCATGTGGGTGTGAAATACCCAATATGACTTGGAATTTGTCCAACTAAGCACTCCTAGTCCACCACATAGTGTATTAAAGCTTAAAAAGCAATAAAATTGACTAAGTAGTGTAATTAGGTGCTAATGAGTGGATTACTGTTCTAACACCCCCCCTTAATACAAAAAATAAGTACATCTCACAAAATGATGGAGGCCTTGGTAGTAATGGCTCAAGTCACCTCAAATACATAATTCAAAAATTACAATTTTATTTGTCCATATGAACCGAGGAAAAGAAGGAAAACCTCATGGGACAAAACCTTCCCTCAAGAATGGACATGGAGATGGAACTACAAAAAATAATAGAAAATTACCATCCTTCACTCACCCCAAGCAAATATATTAGGTAGGTGAAGGTCTTCTCTATGAAAGCCTTGGTAAAAATATCAGCAGTTTGCTCGATGGATGGGTAATACTGCAGTGAGATCACCCTGTCATGCACTAAGCCCCAAATGTAATGCATGCATATCTCAATATGTTTTGTTCTTTGTCTCTGAACTATATGAGTAGATATTTTATGGCACTTTTATTTTCCACCCAAATTTTGGTTGGAGAATCAATTGTGACACCAAATTCCTAGAGAATTCCCTGCAACCAAACACACTTTGTAGCAGCATTGACTGCTGCCCTGTACTTGGCCTCTGCGGATGAAAGTGAAATTTTGTGTTGTTTCTTACTTGAACAGAAAATAGGACCTTCAGCAAACATAAAAACAAAACCTAATGTTGGCTTCCTGTTAGTGGGATCTCCATTCCAATCTGAATTAGAAAATCCGGCTAGTTGAAGTGAGGAACTAGCTGTGTAGGGCACCCCGAAGTTCTTGGTTCCATGGACATATTGAAGAATTATTTTTTCTTCTCTCCGATGGATCTCATGTGGCTGGTGCATATTTATTTATACAACACTGACAGCATATGAAAAATCAGGTCTTTTTTGAGTGAGGTAGAGCAAGCCACCCACTAGTTTCCTGTAGAGTGTAAAATCTACTAATGGAGAATTTCCAAATTCATGCATTTTAATACCAAAAAGAAAGGGAGACTTGGATTCCTTACACTCAGCCATGTTAAACTTATTCAGCAGGTTTGAAGCATACTATGGTTGGCTTAGCTTTATTCCCCTTTCATTTTGCTCAATTTCCAAGCCCAAAAATTTCCTTAGCAATCCTAGGTTTGTCATGGCAAATTCACTATGCAAAGATGACTTGATTTGGCCAATTAAATTGGTGCAACTACCCGTAATGAGGAGATCATCAACATAAAGAACAATGACATGAAAAATACCATCATGTTGCTGCAAATACACATTAGGGTCTGATTTGCATCTTGTGAAACCAATAGAGAGAAAAAAAACATCCATTTTAGCATACCATGCCCTGGGGGCTTGCTTGAGTCCATACAATGATTTATTCAACATACATACCAATGAAGGATCCTCTTGGAAACCTTCAGGCTGCTGCATATATATTTCTTCCTGTATATCACCATGTAAGAATGCAATTTTAACATCCATGTGGTGAGCTTCCCAACCTTTACTAGCTGCCATCGTTAGAACTAGTCTAATTGATTCCATCTTTGCAACCGGTGCAAAGGTCTCTGTGTAATCAACACCATTCCCCGGAATATCCCTTAGCAACTAGTATTTCCTTATGTTTCATATCAAAAAAATCATCAGCAATTTTGTTATGGAAAACCCATTTGCATTGTGTGCAAATTGAACCCAATAGATAGAACAATTACACTCACAAAATTGCTAATCAAACATGCAAAATTAACATCAAAGGAGACTGAAATTGGAGCATAACACTAATCTGTATTGAATAAGTGTACAATACCCAACCTTGTGAAGTAATAGGCTGCTGAAATATATAATTACATGATATATTCAAATGCATAAGGATTCCATTCGAAAAGGTCAAAAAATAGGCTTACTAAATGTTAGTTTTTGTACCTAGGCAGATGTTCCCTAGGTGACTTTAATTTTTGCCTAAAGTCACTTTAAGAGGGAAAAAGGTGACCCTCACATTAAATGTCACTTAATGAGACTTTATAACAATAAAGTCACTTTTTGATAAATTTAAGTGGATGAGTGATTTTATTTATGAGAAATAAATAAAAGGGATTTTCACTCACATTCAATCTCATCCATTGGATTGATTCTTTTTCCACCATTGGATTAAGAAACTCACTTAGGTCAAACAAAAAGGCTGAGGGAGGCAAAAGGGCATTCACTTTTGATGTTTTCAGGAGAAGAGAGAGAGCTGAGAAGGCTAGGTCGAGTTTGCTCAAGGAGGGCACGATTTTTCCAGATTGTTTGCTGAAGAAATTTTAGTGAGCAAGGAGGTCAAGATTGCATTTATTATTTGTTTGCACTGAACCCAAGAAGAGTACGGCCTGACTGTACGGCTGCTTCATTTATTGCACATATTCCAAGGGGTGTACGGCCTGTTTTATTTCTGCTGTATGGTGCATTAAATTTGGCACAGATTTCAAGAGGTGTACGGCCTGGTTTTTCCTGCTGTACGGTGCATTTAATATTTGCACAAATTTAGAGGAAGGTACAGCTGAGTTTATTGCTGTACAGACTGCTAATAAATTGCACAGATATCGAGGAAGTGTACGGACAGTCTGCTGCTGTACGGACTGCATTTATTGGCACGAATTCCAAGGAAATGTACGGCCTGGTGCTGCTGTTCAGTTGCATTTAGTTTGGCACAGAAATCGAGAAGGGTGTACGGCTGAGTTTGCTGAGCACATTTCCAGACTTTGAGAAAAAGTTTGCCGGTGGAGATAAGTTGTATTTTTCACCATTTTCTGTCCTATACTTTGCTGAAGAAATAATAAAAATCTCTCCTCTCTCTGACTGGTTTTCCCCGTGGGGGTTTTTCCAGGGCTGATTAGCCAAAAATCTCTGAGTCAAATTTATGGTGTGCATGTGTATTTGTTTCAGCCAGTTAGTAATTTGATTTTACTGTGTGTTTAAAATTGTTCGGCAAAATTTTAAGTAGCTTCAAGCCTATGCAAAACCGGCTGAAGTGAAAAACACAAATTGTTCATTTAAACCAGCAAGCAGTAAAACTCAGTTTTTCAACATGGTATCAGAGCAAAGGGGGCAGAAACAGTGATTTTTGCAGACACACAGTAATTTGCAGCATTCAAATTTTTTTCGTTATTCTACTTCTATCAGTGAACAACACTTTGTTGAGTTGTTGTTGAGATGGCTACAGGACTTAGGTTGGAGGATAGGCTGGATGGGACAGGGAATTTTGTGCCGTGGAAGGCTAGAATTCTACTGTTACTTGAACAGAATGAGTTGTGGCCAGACATAGTGAGGAACACTACTACAAACCCCATTACCATTCCTGCATCTACAGATGCAGCAGCCCTCACAGCCTTCAATAAGAAGGACTGCAAAGCGAGAAGAATTATTCTTGATGCCGTAAAAGATCACATTATTCCTCACATTTCAGGGAAGGACAAGGCTCATGAGATGTGGACAGCCTTGACCAGTCTGTATGAGAGTTCTAACGAGAACCAGAAAATGGTTCTCAGAGAAAAAATCAAGAGTATCAGGATGAATGGAGGAGAGGGAGTCACAGCTTACCTTACTAGGATTTCTGCAGTTCGGGATGAACTTGCAGCAGTTGGGGAGAAGGTTGCCCCTACAGAGCTTGTGTGGACAACAGTGAACGGGGCTTCAAAGTCCTGGAGTGCTTTTGTGCAGGCTATAGTGGGCAGGGAGAACCTACCTGACTGGGAGAGGCTATGGGATGACTTTGTGCAGGA